>JACXGI010000649.1:60117-124394 GCA_016801175.1 Esox masquinongy
GACAGAGAAAGGGACTTCATGTAACATTACTTTTTTCTGTCGCTGTTGCGTGCGTGTGTGTGTACGTACGTACAGCCTGGCCTTAACATAAGAGTATTAGCTGTTTACACTGCTCACCCCTCCCCTTTCTGAAACCTCATTCCACATTCATTTGATAAAATCTAAGGTGATCTGTTATCAGATCTCTCTAGTTTCTGCGTATGTACCAATTTCAGACAATTCATCTCGCTGTGAGGGAATGCTTGATTTGCATTTGTGTTCAATTTGTTAGCGTGAGAATGATGCAGAGGGAAAACGTTTGTATGTGTGTCCTGCATTAGGTTAAAGCCAGGGTATAATCTCAACCTTCGAGCACGCACAGGGTTGGGAACTAGGCTAGAAGTGAGAACAGAGACCTACGCGCTCACTGTATTCAACCCCTTGGACTGCAATGCACAAAATATTTTGCTGTATCACGAGGAAACCATGCAAATATATACTTTTCATTTTGTATGTGCTTTTGTTGTTGTTATACATGGCTGTGCAGTGAATGAGACGTTGGTGTTGTTGATTTCTGTATAAAGTAAAGGTAAAATAATATATACCTACATTCGCAGCGATAACTTGGAGTAAACATCTCCTATAGCCATTAATCAGTCTCTGACATTTTTTTAGGGATTTTTGCCTAGTACTCCTTACAGAACTCAGACAATTGATGGAAGTTTGAGGGGTGTCTGGCATGTACTGCCTGCGTCAGGTCCTGCCCCAACATCTCATTTGGAATAAAGTCAGGACATTGACGTGGCCAATCCAAAACACAAATCTTATTTCTCCTGTGACATTCCTCAGTAGATTTGATGAAGCTCCTTGACAGATTTCATGACATTCTGTTCAAGAAACTCTGGGTATACCTCATAATACATGGTTCCCTTGATGATATGCAGTTGCCCAGATCCACAGGAGGAAAAGCAGCCCCAGATCTTGACGTTTGCACCACCATGCTTTACTTTGGGATAAGGTTCTTTTTGTGCTAGGCGGTGTCAAGTTTTTGCCAAACACAGCCGTTTTGATTGTAACAAAAAAGGTTGATTTTTGGACTAGTTTGAATGGACTTCCTGAAACCTTTTGGTTTGTCCAGGCAATCTCTGGCAAACGTAAGACCAGCTGTTGGGGTCTTTTACGACAGCAGAGCCATCTTCATAGTAACACTCCCATGAGTGCCATTTTGATTCAGTGTTCTTAGTGTTGAAGCATGCACAGTAACCTGAGATGCAGCCAGGGAGGTCTGCAAATCTACAGATGTTATGTTTGGTTGGCAACCAGATTTATCATTTTACAGATGCTCTCCATTTGAAAATGATTTGCATTTATGGAGCTCAAATCTTTTTGCAAGGGTTTTATAGCTTTACCCAGACTGATGTGCTCTCACTGCCTTCTCTCTGATATCCTCTGAGGTCTCCTTTACTCTTGGCAAGGTTTTTTTTGCATTCACCTGTACGGGTAAAACCAAACTGACCAGGTTTCTCTTCTTTCTCTATCTGAGTCCCACCCAAACACTTTCCTAATGATCCCTCCGTTGATTGGTTTCTTTGGTACCCAATTATTTGCCCACCGGATTCTACATACCTGCTTTATTTAACCAATGCAACTAGGGGTTCACTTTTTGCACCTGCACTAATTATTTTAACATTTGTTTTTCTTCTACATGCATGATTTCCACTAAACCAGCATATGGAATTGGAACTTTAAACCTGTTATGTCAGATAAAGACTGGTTCTGATTAAATAAAGATTTCAAGGTGAACACTAACAAAATCTATAACTACACAAAGGGTTCACATCCTTTCAAGCAGCACTGAATATATAATATAAACAGTAGGAATGTGAACTGAACATGACTTTATTATACAAATGGTAATTGTTATTATTCAAATAGTATTTGGTTACCCGAAATACATGTATAGTAGTTTAAAAAAAACTAACAACATGAGCGCTTCTACATAACGCATAATGGAGTGGGATCTAGTGGGAGAATAGAGCGAGCACACGTACAGCTCCGAAAAAAATTAAGAGACACCTTTTTGGAAAGGAAAGAAAAAGGTGCAGTGGTCTCTTAATTTTTTCCGGAGCTGTATAGAGCAGTGTTGTACACTCACCAAAAAACTAGAAGCCAAAATGTATCAATTCATGATATTGAGTTTATTGGCTGGAGAAGTCTTGAGAAGCTAGTTAGCTAAGCTAGCCAGCTATATGCTATTTGCTTAACTCACCGTTTTCTGCACTCCCAACAGCCTTTAGATTTCACAGCCTAAATTTACGTAGCATTTTGTATATGATGTGTGTTTTTTAATTGTCAAGCTAATTCATCGTATGTAAAAAAAATATTGATTGGAATTTTAATAGTATTTAGAAAAATCATGTACAAGACTATATTTCAACCAAAAAAATACATACATGTAAAATATTTTGAGGGGCAATGAATACACACATTGTGGATTGTCTGACCTTCATGTCTTACAGTAATGATGAACTGTTGTTTCTCTTTACTTATTTGAGCTGTTCTTGACATAATACAGACTACTACAGTACAGACATAATTACTGGCTTCTGTATACCAACCCTACCTTGTCACAACACAACTGTTTGGCTCAATCACATTAAGACGGAAAGAAATTCTACAATTTCCTCAATACATTCCCGGTGACTACTTCATGAAACTGGTTTAGAGAATTCAGTGTGCAAAGCTGTCACCAAAGCCAAGCGTGGCTACTTAGAATCTCCTATATGAAAAGTATTTTGATCTGCTTAAAACCTTTTTGGGTTACTACGTGATTCCATGTGTTATTTCATTGTTTTGATATTTTCACTATTATTCTAGAATGTGTATGTAAAATAATAAAAATAAAGTAATACCCTTGAATAAGTAGGTGTCTAAACTGTTGACTGGTGCTGTATGTACACTGCTCAAAAACAATTAAGGGAACATGTAATCATCACAGTACAACACCAAGTGAATTAAACTTCAGGGATATCAATCTGTCCAGTTAGGAAGAATAAGCGATTGTGAATCAGTGTCACCTGTTTTGGTGCAAATGAAAATGACAACAGGTGCACTGGAGAGGCAAAAGCAAGACAACCCTGAAAAAGGGAATGTTTTTGCAGGTGGTGGCCACAGACAATTGCTCTCTCCTTATCCTTCCTGATTGATTCTTCTCTAGTTCTGCGTTTTGCTAGTGTCCTTGTCACTACTGGTAGCATGAGGTGGTACCTGCAGGTCTCGCAACTAACTTTTTTTCCTCACCTTCCCAGCACCGTCCCGAAGTGCAATTTCAACTGTCAGAAACTGAGCTTGACCCATCCAAAAATTTGAATACTTTATTTTTTTTAAATTTTGAAAACCAACATGAGTTTAGGTCATTTGCAACACTAAGTAATTTGTTTTATTTCTGACACAGACAGTTGACATTACATAAACCAAATTTGTTTTTGTTAATTATTTATTAATTGAACTCTAACTTAAATGACATAATATTCCATGGAGATGTTGAGATATTCTATTCCACCACAAGCTTCCCGGTTAAACAACATAACACCACAATATAACCTACTAAAAAACGTGTTCCCCAGACTTCACATTCTCTGCTTCACCCACACTTCACCCACACTGCTTCACCCACACTTCTTATATATATCCTATAGTAACTAACAATAACGTCAGCCAGCAAAATATGTACCTGATCATAGCTCAAACGTGTACCATACACTTGGACGGCTAGTAAACAGGTTTATGTAGCTAGCTAGCAAAGTCAGTTTATGTTTGCAAGCGATGCTCAGATTAAGGCTGGTCATTTATATCCAGATCAAAATTGCCATAGGAACTCCTGGAATTACCATAGCAACTGCTGGAACTTGCAACTAGTGATGGGATGTTCGACTCCTTTTACTGACTCTGATCTTGTCGAGTCATTCAGTAAAACGTTTGAATCTGAGTCAGTAATGCCTAGTCACCAAACCCATGATGACAACTATTTTTGAGCAGCAACTATTTTTGTGGAGCTCACCTCATCCAGGTCTGGGAGGAGACCTGGATGAGGTCCCTTAGGACACCGTCCGCCATGTCATCATGAGCATGCCCAAACGTTGTTGGGAGTGCATACAGGCGCATGGGGGCTATAAACACTACTGAGTCACATTATGAGTTGCCGTGATGCAATTCACGCAAGTTGGAACAGCCTGTGATTTCAATCGTTTACTCTGTATTCGGTGTGAGTTTGCATCCAGCCCTCAGTCTGTTGTGATTTTGGTTTCCGTTGACCGTTATGTAATTTTGTTCTCAACGAATTACACAATGTACAGTAAAGATTTTGATCTTTAATATATTTTGTTCATCGAGACCTGATGTTTGATTTAAGTGTTCCCTTAATTTTTTTGGGCAGTGTATACAATATCTCACAAAGGTGAGTACACCCCTCACATTTTTGTAAATATTTAAGTATATCTTTTCATGTGACAACACTGAAAAAATGACACTTTGCTACAATGTAAAGTAGTGAGTGTACAGCTTGTATAACAGTGTCAATTTGCTGTCCCCTCAAAATAACACAACACACAGCCATTAATGTCTAAACCACTGGCAACAAAAGTGAGTACCCCCCTAAGTGAAAATGTCCAAATTGGGCCCAAAGTGTCAATATTTTGTGTGGCCACCATCATTTTCCAGCACTGCCTTATCCCTCTTGGGCATGGAGTTCACCAGAGCTTCACAGGTTGCCATTGGAGTCCTCTTCCACTCCTCCATGACGACATCACGGAGCTGGTGGATGTTAGAGACCTTGCGCTCCTCCACCTTCCGTTTGAGGATGCCCCACAGATGCTCAATAGGGTTAGGTCTGGAGATATGTTTGGCCAGTCCATCACCTTTAACCTCAGCTTCTTTAGCAAGGCAGTGGTCGTCTTGGAGGTGTGTTTGGGGTCGTTATCATGTTAGAATACTGCCCTGTGGCCCAGTCTCCAAAGAGAGGGGGTTGTGCTCTGCTTCAGTATGTCACAGTACATGTTGGCATTCATGGTTCCCTCAGTGAACTGTAACTCCCCAGTGCCGGCAGCACTCATGCAGCGCCAGACCATGACACTCCCACCACCATGCTTGACTGTAGGCAAGACACACTTGTCTTTGTACTCCTCATCTGGTTGCCACCACACATACTTGACACCATCTGAACCAAATAAGTTTATCTTGGTCTCATCAGACCACAGGACATGGTTCCAGTAATCCATGTGCTAAGTCTGCTTGTCTTCAGCAAACTGTTTGCGGGCTTTCTTGTGCATCATCTTTAGAAGAGACTTCCTTCTGGGATGACAGCCATGCAGACCAATTTGATGCAGTGTGTGGCATATGGTCTGAGCCCTGACAGGCTGACCCCCCACCCCTTCAACCTCTGCAGCAATGCTGGCAGCACTCATGTCTATTTCCCAAAGACAACCTCTGGATATGACGCTGAGCACGTGCACTCAACTTCTTTGGTCAACCATGGCAAGGCCTGTTCTGAGTGGAACCAGTCCTGTTAAACCGCTGTATGGTCTTGGCCACCGTGCTGCAGCTCAGTTTCAGGGTCTTGGCAATCTTCTTATAGCCTAGGCCATCATTATGTAGAGCAACAATTCTTTTTTTCAGATCCTCAGACAGTTCTTTGCCATGAGGTGCATGTTGAACTTCCAGTGACCAGTATGAGGGAGTGTGAGAGCGATAACACCAAATTAAACACACCTGCTCCCCATTCACACCTAACACTAACGAGTCACATGACACCGGGGAGGAAAAATGGCTAATTGGGCCCAATTTGGACATTTTCACTTAGGGGTGTACTCACCTTTGTTGCCAGTGGTTTAGACATTAATGGCTGTGTGTTGAGTTATTTTGAGGGGACAGCAAATTTACACTGTTATACAAACTGTACACTCACTACTTTACATTGTAGCAAAGTGTCATTTCTACAGTGTTGTCATCTTAAAAGATATACTCAAATATTTACAAAAATGTGAGGGGTGTACTCACTTTTGTGAGATACTGTATATGTTCCATAAGTATTCAAGTCCATTCTGTTAGGAGTGACTAAATTCAGGGCTCCAGACAATTTCCCCTAGTGGAACAGAGTCTTTCAGTTGGTGGCACCAGCACATAATTGTCGCACCCTGAAAAATAATTTAGCATAATAATTAGAGTAAAACAAGTATTTGGAACATAATGTATGTCTACATTAATTCAGTGTTTTTTTAGATGGTATGTTTAAATTGCTGTGCCTTACATCTATAATTAGGCTACTTTCTTTTGAACCAGGTCTTTTTTTTTGTTAACAATGCAATTATTCATACACCTATTGGAGCAGTTTTAAAGTATACCAAGAACACATTCTTATTTACAGCAATAACCTAGTAGAAACATTACATATATTTTTTTAAACATTCGGTTTTTATTGGGATTATTTAGCTATTGTAAAGTGACATTTTAATAAATACATTGTACTTTGGCATGTTAAATTTCAACATGGCCAAAAGGGCCTAGTGATGGGAAATTTTACTTTTTACCGACTCTAATCTTTGAGTAACACCCAGAGCACTTCATGACCCACTGCCTGCAATCAATACACAGAAAGGTCAAGTCACTACCTAGAAGCCTCTCGTTCAGAATAAGGAGCTCTTGCTGACATGTTTCGAACTCATAATTGTGTGATGAGCACATAGTTTGGGAACTGCAGAGGATTTCTGAAAATTACAGATTGTTCACAAACTACACTTCACTAAAAAGGCCATTGATAGGTTTAAAAGACCATTCACTAATGTGTCTCACATTAATTCGGGGTGAGATGTATGTCAGTAGGTAGGGAGACGATGTAACTTGATCTGCTGTGTATTTTTTTATATGGTCCACTATGATGCCAATAAACCAGTATGACTCACCTTACTGTTTGACTGAATCATGAAATTTACAATCAATTTTGTTTTTGAATGTGACCGTTTGGTCCCAGTCTGGAGCCCTGAAATAAGTGCAGGAGTCTATATGATTCTTCCAAATCCTGTAATAAGTGAATGTATTTTTTGGTGCTTGTATGTTTTGTCAGAGTTGCAGCACCCATGGCTGCTCCCGGTTGCACACAGACCTATGCTCTAAGCTGTGCTCTAGTGACGTCATTAGCTGGCTCCCAACATTGTTATGGTCCTGCCATCAGAAAGACAATAGTAGAAGTGAGGGAGAGTGGGCAGAAATAATAGGGAACCGTTGTCATCGTATAGTAATGGAGAAACGATAAGCCTTAGAACAGATTTGATGTCATCGATGGGAGGGAGAGCTATCATGGTGTAGGACAGGTTAGTAAGCCCCTCCCCCCCATGAAAGCAAACACCACGTACACTTAGCATAAAACTAAATGCATTGGGAAAAAGCTGAGACCACCCATTAAAGACTACGCAAGGACAAGTTTGTATGTAATGGTATTTGCTGTTTATCTAAGCATCAACAACAACTCACATTCATAAGCATGCAAGAAATTAAGCAAGGGATGTTGATCAAACATGTGAATGCTTTCCTTGGTAGAAGAAACGCTTTTGATTTTGGTTGACTAGCTTACAAAGCTGTAAATATTTTTTTTGTATAAATTAAATTAATTTAAATGATGCATTGGTTACCTACACTATACAGTGCTTGTTTTGTCCATTGAACACATTGAACTTAGTAGAATTACAATATACCTCTGTCATTGTTCATCTGTGAACTTGTGGAGATGATCCTATGATCATTAATGATTCCATTGGAGAAGAGTGCAGCTTTTCCATTTTTCAGCAGAAGCTGCTCTGGCTTCTGTTAACTGACAGAAAATCTGCAATTTGGGATGTGTTTTGGGAATGTTGTGAAACACTAGTAGTCTACTATTACTGTTGATACTGCATGTTATGAAGAAACCAGAAAAGGAACCAGGCAAGCGTAGCTCAGCCAGCCAGCTATTAAAAGTGATAAATGTTGTTGCCCTCACTGGGTTTGAACCCAGGTCTCCCATGTGAGTGGCTGTCTTTAACCACTACACCACACCATCACACCAAGTTCAAATATTTCGCTAGACACCATTGTGCATTGTGTTAAACTGACTAACATTTTTTATTAAGTTAACCTCCACCACAAATAGCATCTATGAAATGTATGGCTTTTGCCACTGGCTGTTTTAACAGCTTATTAGCCAGTAATAGACTTACTAGTATCTAACTTGCTACTTGGAATAGTAAAATTTGAGCAATTTCTAGTGAGACTGAATATGAACTTAACACAGCCACATCTATTTCATGGCACAAAACTGTTTTTCTTTCATTCGTGAATGACATTGATAAAATAACTATCAATATTGGTGATGGTAACTGACTTTTTCGTCAAATGAAAAGATGAGAGAATCGTGGAAACCCCTACTCTTTTACTGCCCAAGGGGTTTCTATCTAGCCTATATTACCCCAAAAAATCATGCACGAATGTGTACTTTGAAAATCCACCAGAAATAGTCGCAATATAAACAGTTTTATTTTAGGCTTACTATAACGTAGCTACTGAACATTGTAGCCAGCGAAGTCCGGAACACATCCTAATGCATAATTTGCTTTAACTGTGAGATTCGAACGAGGGACTTATTGTTTGCAGGTCCGCGTCTCTAACCACTACGCTATTTACCAAGGGTCTCTCACTCAGTCCCTCACTCAGTGACATTTGCTGTTCTTGGCCGGCTCTGCTTAGGCGGTCTGGCAAAAATGTATACATTACAATGCAAACATTATACATATGGCCCCTTTAAATATACAGTGTCTTTGGGAAGTATTGACCTCTTTCTTTTTTTTTTATTTATCCACATTTTCCTGCGCTATGAACTTAATTTATTATTGAATATATTTATTTATTTTTGCCATTAAACTCACATAGGCCTATTTTAACATATTCTCTTTTCAGACCAAAAAATTGCTTTGGTCACCTCTTCACTCCACATTTTGTTATGTAATAGACTTAATTATAATTCATTTAAAAATAAGTTAAGCCATCAGTCTACTCAAAAACACGATAATGATTAAGCGAAAACACATAAATAAATTTCAGGCAATTTATTGTAAAATGAGAAACTGAAATATCTCCTGTACCAGTATTCAATACCTGAGCACTGATACATCTTGTCCCTTCATCATCCTTGAGATGTATCTAGAACTTGATTTAAGTCCCCCTGAGGCAAATTCAATTGAATGAACATGAACAACAGTCATGTCATGAAGAGGGAGGGAAACAGTGGAGTGATATGGACAGGGATGTCATGCTGTGAGCATCAGCGGCCCAACAAGAAGAAAGCGCCTACAGCGTGTCTGCTTCAGAGCTGAGGCCATATGACACCCTGTTCTGTTGGAGGCGAAGAGATGCCTTGTCATCAAGATCTGTGCGTGACTTTGTTTGTGGTGGCTGGTAGCTGTGTCAAGCAGCTTGACGGGTTGCGTTAAGGTTCTTTTTCACTTAGTCTAGCTTTATGAGGTTATGCCGGTAGTCTTGAAAACCTGATTCTAGGCAACAATGACTGAGTGTCTAGTTTCAGTGATGGACACTGTTGGCACAGAGGTGCTAGAGAGAGACGTGGACATAGGACCAACTATATTACTCTCCTTAAATCACTTCTAAAGCTATTATTCAATGTGCTGAACTATTGTTTCAACTGGTGTAGAGCTGGCTTCTTTTGTTACAGAGCCTGGTTTCTCTTTGCTCAGTTCTCCTCTTGCTCCTTTCTCATGTATCTTCTCTGTGATCTCTTCTACTGTCAAATTAGTTTTGTCACTGTGTTTGTTATTCTATAAAAATGCAGACTAGGCTGGGAATTGCCAGGAATTAGATACAATATTATGCTGATACTTAGATGTCGATACAATATAGATCCCTATTCTCATCCTTCTTGATAGATGTATTATGATTTATTTTCTGTAGATTCCATTTCCCAAACTGCTCAACAGTCAACTTTCTCATGTCTCTCTCAGCAGTGGGTCTCCTGGCATCAACCAATGATGCCAGGATGATGCAACTTGAAAGTGTCATACCTTGTGCTGAAGGTCAGCTTGTATCTGTGTGGCAGTTGATGAAGGTGCTTTCCCCACCATTTGACAAATGCTTTGCTGAGATCTTCCATCAAGTGTTCTCTTGCCACATCCAGGGAGGGGGGCCTTGAAATTCATAGCCCATTAACTTCTTGATAACATTACGTATGGTGGAAACATCAAGGTCTCTGGAGATGGCATTGTAGCCTTGAGATTGTCCATGCTGGGCTACAATCTTGTTTGACCTCCTCAGAAATCTCTGGTTTCCTTTATTTTCTTAATGCTAATTGTGGTACACAGTGGCACAAAACAGGAGAATAAGTCCTTTTCTCTTTTCAAACTGGTTAGAATGAGGGATTTTTATATTTTATTCATATTACAGGCACCTGCAGCTCAATACAGCTCTACAAGATGCCAGAAATATTTTCTGAGCCATTTTAGGATTTCTTTGTGGAATATTTCAGATTTTATGATACCAATTTTTGGATACCAAAACATTTTTGAATTTCTTAAAATGTCTAGATGAAAAGGGTGCATTATTTTAGGGCTACAGGAAATACTTGATAAAATCGATAATGAAAATAATTGCCAACAAAATCCATATTTGATTAGTTGGGTCTACTTCAGATAAGTCAACAACAAAAATGTTGAATATTCAAATAGCGCGCGCTAAGTATATTGCGATGGACGAACTGCACCGACAAGGGACATATAGCTCTCGATTTGCATAGCGTCATTCACATAGCGTAATGGTTGGCTATTAAACTGTCATTGTTTTCTAACGAAACGAACCAGCTATGGACTGATTCGAGTCATTGTTTTCATTATAGGTACTGTACAGACAGACTAAAGCTTTTCTGGCTACAAACTTCAGTAGCTACATTAGAGTAAGCCTAAAGTAAAACTGTTTATGGTTATATTGGGATGGACGAACTGCACCGGCAACGAACACATTCCTCTCAATTGCGGTTTACAAAGCGTAATTCACATAGCGTAGTGGAACCAGCCATGGAGTGATTGGAGTCATTGGTTTAATTCCTGTATAGCTAGCCAACTACTGAAAGCTCTTTCTAATTTAACGCGTTGAATGTAGTGTAGCGACCCTGTTATACCTGTTGTTGGTTTGAATGTAGGGAACTAGTTTCGAGAACTGTGGAATTTCGACTAATTGGTTTAACAATACAGAAGTATACCGACCCCACATCATTACACATGTGCAGTTTAGTGGCGTAGTGGTTAAAGACAGTCTGTTTCTTAGGAGACCCCGGTACAAATCCAGCGAAGGTAACATCATTCATGCCTTTTAATCATGGGCTGGCCAAACTAGGCTTGCCTGGTTCCTTTTCTTGTTTTAAAACTGCCTGTTATAAGATTCTCTGCAATAAGATTCTCTCCTTATTCTTTCTTATTGCAATTATGGGTGAATTCCAACACTTTGAAGCATGCTAAGAGTTTTTAGAGTTAAATAGCTTACCTACCTAATTTACTACATTTATATCCAGGCATTATACATTGTACATTTGCAGGCAGGGAATGTGTTTTTTCATATAATTTATATATTTTCCATTCATTATCAGGCTTATTTTGGAGAGTTTTGTTATTAAAATATATAGAAAAATGACTTTTGTATGATGAATTTACATTTCTTTAAATAAGAAGCATCAACAGAAGCAACATTAATTTATTCCTGGGTACAGAAATGACAACATTGGTATTGGCATCCACCAAATGTGGTATGTGAATATCATGTCATCCCTAAAAACAATTTTTTTGCACATTTTCTATTTGTTTATTACTGCTCTCTCATATTGTTTTAAAGAAAGCAATTTGCAAGATGAGAAAAAATACAGATTTAATTTAATATTTAATCAATTAAATACATTTAAACCTGTTTTTATTTTGACTTGACATATTGTTGAAATGATGATATATTGTGAAAAAGATATTGTCATTGATGACGAAATGATGTTGTCAAAGACAATATCAATATATAACTGTGTTAATTCCAATTACCAACACACAACTTGTTAATTACCAACACATAAAATGGCTAAAATTAGAATCAGGTGTACCAAACCAGGTGAAAACTATTAGAACATCATTATGGTATAACTTGGGAGGGTCCAGACTTCCATAAAGATTAGAAATGTGTGGCTAACTACAGTTTGGAGAACTAGAAAGTGGCACAAATCCAGATGGCCACAATGCTCTGAAATCCTTAATATCCACTTTCTAGTAGGACAAGCTGGACTGAGAATCTAACGGTGCACATCCACTGTTCCTGTGCGAATTCGCCTGCAAATGCCCCGCCTTGCCCCAGATGGCCGCTTAAGGGCGTATCCGCTATAGGTGTTTATTTTTTGGCGGGGGAGGTCTGTGTTGACATCTCTTCATTAACTTTTTTTAATTTATCATGAAACCAACCAAAATTATTTTTCTCACTCATGGGCAAAATAAAAACACGTTATAATGAGCACTATGATAGCAGGCAACGTATTTCTGTGGTGCTGCCATATAAAACAACTCAATGCTAAATGAACACAGCACATTTAGCAATGCAGTGCTACTTTATAAAACTGACCTTAGACGCCAACAATTTCTGCCACCATCCCCCAAGCACCATTGCACTTGTCCCCCGCTATTGCTTTTCCACCAGGTGGTAGCAGAACATTTCACATGGAGCAAAAATAATCCATCTCTTGTTTATTGAAGACTTCACTTACATTGGATAAACGCCTCGCGTTAAAGTGAATTGTATCCATCCGAGGCTGCAGGCACGCCAGATCAGTGGACCTGGACCGTAAGCCCTTGTGCAATTTTAATGCATGTTTAAGACAAATTCAGTCCGCTGTATGCAGCTAATCTTTAGCAAGCTAGCCAGCTCATTTAATCATCATGAAAGTTTATAGTGACAAAAGTAATGTTGCACTACATTAACCTTTTAATTACACTTAATGTTTGACTTAGCTACCATCTAATGTCTAACTAACCACGAATCATCTAATGTCACTTCCACACCGTGCTTGTTTAGTTTGGTTGAATCAAATCCTGTAGCATTTTCCCATTTAAGCTGGTTTGTTTGTGGAGGTGAGAACATTTCAATCACATGCAGTTGCGCACCAAATAACCCCACCCCAGATCTGCTTGGAAGTGGTGGTCTTGTGTGGGATTTCGGCAAACAGTGCTCACTGCCTTGTCAAAGTAAAAATCTTGACCACAGTACGAGTGATGCTTTGCATCAATTTGATTGACACATTTTAATTGATTTCTATAAATTCCAAGGGGGATTTTGATATACTTAGTGAACAATGTGTTTGACAGGGAGGCACAACAAAATTTAAGTGAAACTGAAAACAGAATCACCATCTCATCATTTGACTGCGCAAGACAGTATCTTCTTTGTTATGCCTATGTTAACATGCTGTGGTAAGAATGTTGTCTCCTGCTATATTCATGTCTGATGGCAGACCGTCTCCTTTGGAAGTGCAACTGTACAATATTGACTACCTACTGCTAGGGCTGCACGATTTGGATAAAATATTAAATCGTGATTTCTTTGACAAATATCGCAGTTACGGTTATGATTTGCGATTTTCAAACATGGGTGTAAACAGCGTAGATAATCTCACTTAAAAATAGAGATCATAGCCTACAATATGCTATTAAACTGAAAAAAATCGAGTTAAAATTCTGTGTGTTCTATTTTAAACTTACTAACAATTTGAAGGTGCAGCCTGTGTTGAATTGTTCGTTAACTGCTCATTTAATGCAATGGCGTTTGCTATGTTTGTGCCGTTGCCATAGCTGGTTAGGCAAAATTTCTCAACCCTTGAGGTATATTTTTCTCCCATATCCTACAGTCAAACATTGCTCAGAGATGTCTTAGTGAATTTACTTGCTTTTATATTTTTGCGAAAAATAGATTCCCAATTACTAAAGACATTTCTGAGCACATAGATTTCTTTTAAAAATGTAGTCTGCTCGAATTTGGGCCGCGTAAATAGCTATCGCACTAAATAGGAATGGAAATGAAAAAGACGATACCTGACGATTTCAGCTTCCACTCTGCTGACCCCCCCCCCCGTGTTGTCCCTATCACAGGCTGTTCCAACTTGCCTGAATTTCATCATGGCAGCCCATAATGTGACTCAGTAGTGTGTATGGCTCTCACGTGCCTGTATGTACTTCAGATAACATCTGGGCATGCTCCTGATGAGATGGCGGGTGGTGTCCTGGGGGATCTCCCAGACCTGGATCAGGGAATCAGTGAGCTCCTAGACAGTCTGTGGTGCTACTTGGCGGTGTCAGATGCGCTGATACATAACGTCCCAGATGTTCTCAATTGGATTCATGTCTGGGGAACGTGAGCGTCAGTCAATGACATCAATGCCTTCGTCATCCAGGAACTGCCTACACACTCTGGCCACATGAGGCCGTTCATTGTCCTGCACCAGGAGGAATCCAGAGCCCACTGCACCAGCGTAAGGTCTGACGATGGGTCTGAGGATTTCGTCCCGGTACCTAACAGCAATCAGGGTACTGTTGGCTAGCACATGGAGGTCTGTGCAACACTTCAAGTATATGCCTCTCCAGACCATCACTGACCCACTGCCAAATCGGTCATGCTGGATGATGTTACAGGCACCATAATGTTCACCACAGCGTCTCCAGACTCTTTCACGTCTGTCACATGTGCTCAGGGTGAACCTGCTCTCATCTGTGTAGAGAACGGGGCCACAGTGGCGGACCTGCCTATTCTGGTGTTCTCTGGCGAATACCAATCGAGCTTCATGGTCAGGCTTGGAATTTTGTCATTTTAGGGGCAAGGCCATTTGACCTTCGGTGTCACAAAAATGTTTAAGACACAAAGGTCACATGCCAGGGCACAAAGGTCATTGAGTGAAATAGGAAATTACACATTTGGAACTTGAGGATTTGGAACTTACAAATAAACAACTTGAATTGCTGATAAGAAAAAAAAAGACATAAAAACATTATTCACTTTTTTTAATATCATATTTTGAATAATCACGTATTATAATTGCCATGTTTTAATCCTTGAAATTACACCTACTCCTCCCTCAAAAAGTTTATAGATTCTGGAATCTGTTTCATTTCAAATGTTTTAGTTGGGAGCGTTCACATGACGACAACTAACAGGCAACGGTATTTGCAGTTAAGTTACGTAAAGGCTAGTTAGCCAGAAGGATAACATTGTTGTTACATGGTTGTTCTCAGTTGCAAACTACAAACAAACTTACAAACAAACTGCTGACTGTGAGATTTTGACAGTAGCAGGGGCACAAAGGCCATAGTGGCCGTAGGGCGTACAATGATTTTCAGGGCATCACGGCCAGAGCGAAGGGCAACGACGGCCATGGCCATCGTGACCGTTGTGAAATTCCTATGCTGTGCATGGTGCAGGGCTGTGAGCACAGGTCCTACGAGAGGTCATCGGGCCCTCGTGCTACCCTCATGGAGTGTGTTTCTGCGAGTTTGATCAGAAACATGCACACCAGTAGCCCACTGGAGGTCATTTTGTAGGGCTCTGGCAGTGCTCCTTCGGATCCTCCTCACACAAAGGAGCAGATACCAGTCCTGCTGCTGGGTTGATGCCCTTCTACGGCCCTGCCCAGCTCTCCTCGTGTAGCGGCCCGTCTCCTGGTATCTCCTCCATGCTCTTGAGACAGTGCTGGGAGACACAGCAAACCTTCATGTGCCGTCCTGGAGCTGGACTGCCTGTGCAACCTTAATGGGCTGCAGGTACCACTTTATGCTACCAGTAGGTACTACCTCATGCTACAAGGACACTAGCAAAATGCAAAACTAGAGGAGAATCAGTCAGGAAGGATAAGGAGAGAGCAATTGTCTGTGGCCACCACCTGCAAAACCATTCCCTTTTTCAGGATTGTCTTGCTGTTGCCTCTCCAGTGCACCTGTTGTCACTTTCATTTGCACCAAAACAGGTGACACTGATTCACAATCGCTTATACTTCCTAACTGGACAGATCGATATCCCTGAAGTTTAATTCACTTGGTGTTACACTGTGATGATTGTCTTCCCTTAATTTTGTTGAGCAGTGGTATAAAAATATTGCGGTATAAAAATAATCACACTTGCGAATTTGTTTGTTTGATTTGGGAGTGACAGATCTGTTCAGCCTACCTGGGACTTAAAATGTGGTGAACATTAATTCATTGAATTCTTTCACTGTTAATTGTGATATCATTTTAAATAAGAAAAGAAACAGAAAAGCAGTGAAAAAATATTCACACCATAGACTTAATATTCAGTAGCACATCCTTTTTCCAATATAATTGCAATCAAGTACATGCTATTGCCATAAATGAGTGTCCTGCACCTCAGAACTGACGGTTTGGCACGCTCTTCTTGTGCCAACTGCTCCGGTACTCTCAGATTTGAAGAGTGACACTGTTTTCAGATATCTCCAAAAGTTTTCAATAGGATTTTTATCTGGACTCATTGTTGGCCGCTTCAGAATAGTCCAGTGTTTGGTCTTGAACTATTCCTGGTAGTTTTTTAAAGTGTTTTTGGGATCAGTGTCCTTCTGGAAATTGATGAAGCCCCAACATTCTTACATTGGGTTTTGACATTGCGCTTCAAAATGCCTTGATTTCCTCCTGATCTCATAATGCTATGCACAAGTTCAAGGCACCCAGTGCCAGTGGCAGCAAAGCAACCCAAAAATCATCACTGAATCTCCTCCATTTCTGTAAATAAATAATTATGGATTTGACAAATGGGCTCATGGTTTGATAAGTCTTCTGACTGCGCCAATGGCAATTTTCCCTCAAACTCTTCACTGCGTCAGTAGAACCTTCTCAAGACCTTGGTTTATTTGTTAGTTAATTCCTACCAAGTAGCCAATGGTTTAGACCTGTGTGATCTGAACCAGAGATATTGGTGCTGAGGGTACGTTAACAGGGTTGTTATGGATCTGACATATCTGTTGTCGTTAGCCAGTGGCGCCAGGCTAAGCAGGAACTCAGAGGGTGAGTTCAGGTAACTGGTTGTTAAGACAGATCTGATGTTACACTTTTCACTGGCACCTGGCCTCACAGGATGCAGGAAGTGAGGGCGGCAGCAGCAGGTCTGTGTCAGGAACACTAATGAGCCGTGACACCACATGGTGATCACAGGAAGGATTAAAGCAGTAAAAATAACAGTGTGTCTTTCTTTATTTGGCTGACTGGCTGGAACAGTAGGCTGTCTTTTTTTGGCATTTACCTATTTTTGTCCAAATGTCACATTCGAATGCATTTGCTGGTTTGAAAAGACATTGATACGCAAACCTGTTGTTAATAGTCTAGAAGATGGAATATTCCTTTGGTTCCTGTCTGTGTATTCCTGGTAAACAAATCTATTTATACTGACTGTCTGATCCTCAAGGTTATAGTGATGCAATCCTCATTGGCAGCCATCAGGGATTTACTTTCAAGTTTTTATAGAAACAGTGTGTCCGCAGATGAATCCAAAACATTTTCTTACTATTAACGTTCACTTTTTCCATCTCGCCACCCTCTTCTCTTAACCCCCATTTCTTTTTCTTTTTCTCTCTCTCACCCCTCTTGATCAGATTACCTGTGTGGGCCAGGGGAGAATGTGTACAGCATTGACTTCACCCGGTTCAAGATCCGAGACATGGAGACCGGTACGGTTCTGTTTGAGATCACCAAACCACCTAATACAGGTAGGACATTTAAAGCTAACGTTAATGCCAAAACCTGAAAATAATCCCTTAGCCAGACAGTCTTTTTCTAGTGGGGATCCATTTTCTCAGGTTTCAGTATTTTTGTGTGGACTTCTGGTCCCCCTCTCTCACACACACGCACAGAGGGATGACCTTTTATGGTGTGTTCTCTCTCTTTGTCACTCTCTCTTGCACTAGAAAAAGCAGGGGATAAAAGAGACATTGATCCAAATGCTGGGAGGTTTGTCCGTTACCAGTTCACCCCTGCCTTCCTTCGGCTACGACAAGTGGGCGCTACGTAAGTCTTAACCCTTGACCCCTACAATGAAATCTAACTCAAAGAAATGCCTAATTCTCTCCCTTTCTTACTCTCTCACTCCCTCAGTGTTGAGTTCACGGTAGGAGACATGCCCATAGAGAACTTCAGGATGATTGAGAGACACTACTTCAGACAGAAACTCCTCAAGAGCTTTGACTTTGAGTTTGGCTTCTGTATGCCCAGTAGTAAGAACACCTGCGAACACATTTATGAGTTCCCCCCTCTGTCTGATGACATCAGTGAGTACACAGACACACCAACACGCAAACACCCACACAAACCTCTATGAACAGACGATCGTGATGTTTGGCTTTAATCTGAATGTGTGTCTCTGTCGCCCCCTGCAGTGCGAGAGATGATCTCGCACCCGTATGAGACACAGTCTGACAGCTTCTACTTTGTGGACAACAAGCTAGTGATGCACAACAAGGCAGACTACTCCTACAGTGGTGCCCCCTAGATGACGGAGGACCAACCAGGCTCCTGCAGGCAAGACTGACAGACTGAGGGACAGACGGATGCACAGACCGACCTAGGGACAATGTTACACAGTGGCACTGTTTAAAGCCCGTTGATCCCATGCTCTCCTCCTTCTGCTCAGTGGTGTGTGTGTGTGTGTGTTCGCATGACCATATGTTTGTGTGAAAAAAGCTTGTTTATCAGAGCCTGGTAACCCATGCACACACGTGCGCACACACCCACAAATCACTCTCAAACCAAACACCACTTGTTCAGACACTGCCATTGATCCAGTAGATGCCAGCATACAAGTGTTTGTAAGGTGTGTCCGGCAGACATTAATTAGTCTTGTAAAGCGACATAGAGTTGTTATGGCAATATGACCAGCACGTCTTTGTATAGGACCAGTAGAGCCTAGTGAACAAATAAATAAATGAATGAGTTTGTGTATATATGTATAACTTGTCTGTCTGTATATTTATTGTGTGGGTGAGTGGGATTGCGAGTGCACATCTGTATGTTGGGCAATGACTGTGTGTGTACGTGCACTTAGGTGTGTGCATGTCTAAAGCATAATTACATGAGTTAACGGACTTCTTCATCCATTACCATAACTTTATTTTACAGCATAATATTGAATGACTGGATGACATACATTTGACATCATATACAGTATATTGGATGAATAAAAATGTCAATCAGTTATTGTTTATTAGATAACCTTCCAGTTACAACCAGTACATTTTGTATATGAAAGCCATTTAGAACAAAATTGATGATTCTTTATATTGCACTGCTCCTTACCATGTGTTCAAAGCAAAAAACCTTTAGTTTTTTCCAACATTGGTGGGGGGAAATCAACCTTTGCTTTCCCATATACCAGCAGACCTGTCATATCAGTCCTTGTTAACATGTTTTTGTTGTGCAATTGTTATCAATGAGTTGTTATTAGCATTATTCCATCTGAGCTAGGTCAGGGATCAGGAGGTATCACATGTTGATTATGACACCTTTTAGGACATTTATAGAATCTGTTAATGGGATGAAAAAGTAAGGTTTGGAGCCTAACATGCTTTAAATACATTGCAAAAATCCTTTAGTTTTTTCCAACATGGGTGGGGGGAAATTAACCTTTTCTTTCCCATATACCAGCAGACCTGTCATATCAGTCCTTGTTAACATGTTTTTGTTCTGCAACTGTTATCAATGAGTTGTTATTAGCATTATTCCATCTGAGCTAGGTCAGGGATCAGGAGGTATCACATGTTGATTATGACACCTTTTAGGACATTTATAGAATCTGTTAATGGGACGAAAAAGTAAGGTTTGGAACCTAACATGCTTTAAATACATTGCAAAAACAATCATATGTAGCCAGGTCTTCTGGAAAGTAGGACGTTAAGACAGCAGTTGCTGCCTTAACTTCCTTTATCTTCCTTTATCTTTTGTCTTTACCAGATCCCCTCTCCCTCACTCTAACCCTCTGTCTGTATCTCACTTTTCACTCCTCTCTATAAGGACATTCCAGTATGTTGAGCTCTATGTGGTTGGTGCTGTGTTAAGCAGCAGACAGTTATTGTGTTCCCCCAAGAAGATAAACTTGAATGACCATGCTAGTCAAACCTGTATAACAGATATATTTATGAGTGTGATTCATTAATTTTAAAATTATTTTCTAAATAAATTGAATCTGTAATGTTTTGGACCATTCTAATGCCACTTGTGAAAAAAAAATAAAGGTTTATGTGATATTCTTTTTTTAAATAAGGAATTTCCTTTCCCTTTCATTTGTGATTTTTGTGTGTATGCATTCTTGTTTCTATAGTTCTAGGTTTTCAGGTGTAAATATTTTACTATTGTGGAAGTTTACAGTGATTTAATTAGTTTACACATTCTCCAGTACCTTATTAATTTCTACACTTTTTGTTGGTCATCAGGTAAGTTGACTTGTTTATATCCGTGGGGCAATTAGTTATAACTTCCTTGTTTAGGGACAGAATGGCAGATCTTGCATCTTGCCGGTGAACTTGCCTAGCAATCATTCAGTTATTGGTCTATTCCAAATGAATTCATTTAAATTGCTTAACACTGATTTTTTTTGTCGCTTTAGCAGATTTTTCCTTTGTTCTCTTTTTTTTTTTTTAAGCCAAAGAACCATACAAACCCAGTGACTGGCTGTGGTAGCGAGATGGACCGATTATTAGGGAAAGAAGCAACACAGGCAAAATCATTCACATTGCACAAAAACATCCTGCACATATAGCCAGAAGGGGACTGGCCACCCCTCAAAGTCTGGCCCCTCTAGTTTTCTTCCTGGGTTCCAACCCTGCTAAGGAGTTTTTCTTAGCAACTGTCTATTGATTGCTTGTTGTTGCTTGGTCTTTCCGGGTTTTAGTCTGGGTTATCTGCATAAGCACTTGGCGACAACTGCTCATATAAAAATAGGTTCATAAAATATATTAAGTGATTCATTGACAGGCTGCCTGCTAGTAATTATTACATAATTTCCTGTTTGTTTGATGTACTGTAAACTATAGTGTGTAGTCCAAATGGCACCTTATTCCCTGGTGCACTACTGTTGACTAAAGAGGAAAAAAGACCCACCTTATTCCTGAAGGAGAAAGAGAGGCAGGACATTGTAATCTCGATCAAGGACATTCTGTTCCATGGACTACCACAACTACATTTTATTGCAATCATTACAGAAACTTTGGAGAGCTACCAAACAGAATCAAGACATCAAGACAAAACAAATCTGTATCAATGCCAAACAGTCAAACAGGTGAAAGAGCATTGCACTTCCATGTATTTCTGTTCCTGACAGATTTTTCACTAATTTACTAATGCTTTTTGTTCTCCCCTGATAAATATGTAAATACGATTTGGGCAGTTTTAAAACCATTCTGATAAATCTGTAACATTTATGACTGTTCTAATGCCAGTCTTGGTGAACAAAAAAAATCTTTCATAAGTTTGCCTTTGTGTTGGGGCGGGTGTGGGGTTAGGAGGCTCCATCATTTCATACTAGTTAAAACTATGAACTTTATTCAATGACTAGATGAATAATGACTCTTCTGTCCAAAAAACATTTACTTTTCATGTCAACAATCAGTTGTTTGCCTGAAATAAATGATTTACTTTGGACAAACGGTGTGAGTTACTATAGTGCACCAACTTTTGCACCAAGTCCAATAGATACAGCTAAAAGATACAGTCTTGACTTTAACAGGAGACTGCTGTGACCAAGGACCAAGACTGAAAGTCAGAACAATCTGTCATTCTTAGGGCAGGTAAACATTTAGCACCTTCCCTTTGAGCCTTGAGTTGAACAGCTAATCATTGGTTATCTATTTCATTTTTAGGTATCAGTGTACCATAAACAGCCCTGGGGCATTACGTTAGGTAGAATCAAGATCTGCTAGTGGAGGACCATCAGATATACCTATTTGTGGTGACCCTTAATATTACAAAGAGGCAACTTGTTCTTTCAAAAAAGGGTATTTGTCCATGGCTACTGGAACCATAGAAGGCTAGGAGGCGTTCTCCCCCAGGTTTTGGACTAGAGGCCAGTTCTCTCAGCAGATCATATGAACTCCAGATTACACATAATCACAAACCCTACTGAATAGCTGAGTCAGTAAATGTTTAAGGATTGAGGCTGAGTCTGCATCTCTTACATAGATTAGTATATAATTCCACAATAATGGAGCTCTAAGGGAAAAAGCCCTTCAGCGGTTTGTTCACAAATTCAAGGCAAGGTGAGCCACACATGGACATAATGTGGTTCAGGGTTCAGCAATGCTGAAGAACACCCATGGTCCAGCTAGTCGCCCCCCTTGATGAGGGGAATAACAGCCTCAGCTTTCCAATCTAGAGGGTTTAGACAAATTTGTAGTGAGATGTTGAATAGGCAGGTGATAGGGACTGCCATGATAGAGGCAGATAGCATTAAAAACAAAGGATCCAGGTCATCAAGCTGAGCTGATTTGTAAGGACCAGTATTTTGGAGCTCCTTTCAAACTTCATCTGAACAGGATGAAAGAAGAAATGGGGGGAGTTCTGGGGGAAATGGAATAGAAACAGCAAGGGGGAGTAGACATGACATATTTAAAGGCATGGACACCCATAAGGTAATGGTTATAAAAACTCTTAATCATTTGAACTGTATCAAAGGTAACCGTGGTAACCACTGCAACAGCTCTCAAGTCCTTTTCTTGTTCAAAGCAACAATCTCTGAAGTTATTCATATAACAGAAGTACTTTATTGTCGGATTGGATTGTTTTATAAAAATTAACAGTTACAGGTGGTCTGATAATGATAGAGATGGTATAACTATTGTGAACTATCTCTCTTTATGTTATACTACAGTAGTTAGATTGATGGTCCTTATGCAGAAATTAATGTTAAACTTCTCACAGATTATGTTTTGATCGACATAACCAAGAAATGTTCCAAGGCCACACCACAACCCCTGGGAGGAAATAAGCAATAACTATCACTGAATGTTACCACACCTAAAATGTTTTCAATAGGGTAACATTTCAGTAACTATCACTGAATGTTACCACACCTAAAATGTTTTCAATGGTGTAACATTTTAATATCTTTCACTGAATGTTACCACACCTAAAATGTTTTCAATGGTGTAACATTTCAATAGCTATCACTGAATGTTACCACACCTAAAATGTTTTCAATGGTGTAACATTTCAATAACTATCTGTGAATGTTACCATACATAAAATGTTTTCAGTGGTGTAACATTTCAATAACTATCACTGAATGTTAGTACACCAAAAATGTTTTCAGTGGTGTAACATTTCATTTTTTCACCAGCATAAATGTAAATCTGTTGTGGCAACCCGAGAGGTGTGTGTGGTGGGGGGGGTTCAAACACAGTGAACACCAGGCAGTTGGATGTTAGGTCTGGAGACGATTCCTTTTATTCACTACACAGAACTTAGAACTCAATTACTCAAACATTCAAATCGCTTCTCACTGTCCTCTTCCTTCAGCACAGTGGTTCCTTTCAGCCGGCTCTCTCCTTTCCACTTGTCTGCACCTGTGTCCAATAGGTTGTCGCCCAGTTGATTGCCAATCAGGCCTCATTGTGCGCAGCTGAGACGACGCCCTGGTGTTGGCTGCGTCTGGTGCCTCCCAGTGGTGGAGCCAGCGCCTGGCAATGTACTGGCTGTCGACCACTATCCCCCTCTGCTGGCCCCTGGGGGCACCACACACCCCCCTCCTCAGCCCAAGCCGGGAGGGAGACGAGGACACGGCGAAGCAGGCATCCCGCCTGGAGAGGGCGTCCACATTCCTGTTCTCTGTCCCGGACCTGTGGACAACAGAGAAAGAGAAGCGTTGCAACGACAGAAACCAGCGAGTCACTCTATCGTTGGTGTCCTTGGTCCGGGACATCCAGACCAGTGGGGCATGGTCCGTGACCAGCGTGAACTGCCTGCCCAGGAGGTAATACTTCAGGGAATCTAGTGCCCACTTCACAGCCAGGCACTCTTTCTCTACCACAGAGTACCTGGTCTCCCGGGGTAGCAGTTTCCTGCTGATGAACAGGACGGGATGTTCCTCTCCGTCCAACTCCTGTGCCAAAACTGCCCCTATGCCCCTGGCCGATGCGTCGATCTGCACGATGAATCGCTGCTCAAAGTCCAGAATCACCAGGATCGGGCCTGAGCAAAGCGCAACCTTCAGTCCAAGAAACGCCTTTTCTGTGGCGTCTGTCCACTGAACGGTCTGCGGGAGCCGTGCCTTGGTCAGATCTGTCGGGGGAGAGACCATGGCGGCAAAGTTTGGGATAAACCGGCTGTAATAGGAGACTAAGCCCAGGAACGACTTCACCTGACTCTTTGTGGTGGGTGGGGGCCAGTTTTGGATCACTTCCACCTTCCGCTCCTGGGGTTTCACGTTTCCCCGACCGATCCTGTATCCCAGGTATTCCACATCCTGAAACCCCATCTTACACTTCCCGGGATTGGCCGTCAACCCTGCTCCTATCAGTGCATTCAGCGCGGCCTGCAGCCTGACCAGGTGGGACTCCCAACACTCGCTGTGGATTATAATGTCATCAAGGTAAGCCGCCGCATACTCACGGTGGGGACGCAGTACCTTATCCATCAGTCTCTGGAAGGTGGCCGGCACCCCATGAAGTCCAAACGGGAGGACCCGGTACTGGTACAGCCCAGCCGGGGTGGAGAAGGCCGTCTTCTCCCTGGACTCGGGTGCAAGGGGAACCTGCCAATATCCCTTCGTCAAGTCCAGGGTGTTGACAAACCAAGCCTTCTCCAACTGGTCTATTAGTTCATCTACACGTGGCATGGGATACGCGTCGAACTTACTGATCTCGTTAAGACCCCTAAAGTCGTTGCAGAAACGTAATGTCCCATCTGGTTTTGGGACAAGTACGATGGGGCTAGACCACTCACTGTGTGACTCCTCATGCTGTCCAGCTCGCTTTGGGTGGCCGCCCGTCAGGCCTCTGGGATCTGGTTCGCCCTCCGCCTTACTGTCTCTCCGGGCCGTGTGTGTATATGGTGTTGGATCCAGTCAGTCCTCCCGGGCAGCGTAGAGAAAACCGCGGTGTTCCTCTGTACCAGTTCTTGAAGGTCCTGCTTTTGATCCGGTCCAAGGCCACCTACACTGGGGACGTCCGTTGTCGTTGTCTGTGGGTGGGAGGGCGACACAACACACAACACCTCTCGGGCATGCCATTTTTTCAGCAGGTTAACATGATAGATTTAGGTTGTTTTCCTCCTGTCCGGTTGCCTTACTCTGTAGTTGACGCTGTTTACCTTTTCCACAATTTCATATGGGCCATGCCAGGTAGCCAAAAACTTGCTCTCTGTAGTGGGAATCAAAACGAGTACCTTTTCCCTCGGGAGGAACTCCCGGGGTTGAACGCCCCTGTTGTATATCCGTTGTTGTTCGGCTTGGGCCTGTAGCATGTGTTCCCTGACCACAGGCCATATGGCACTCATCCTCTCCCTTATTACCTCCACGTGTTCCACCACTGACCGCAAGGGAGTGGGTTGCGCCTCCCAGACCTCCCAGGTGATATCCAGCATGCCCCGGGGCTGACGCCCATAGAGGAGCTCGAATGGGGAGAAACCTGTGGAGGCTTGAGGGACTTCCCGTACGGAGAACATTAGGTGAGGTAACAGTTGGTCCCAATTCTTCCTGTCTTTGTCTATCATTTTCCGTAACATATGTTTCAGGGTTTTGTTGAACCTCTCTACCAGTCCGTCCGTCTGGGGGTGATATACGGAGGTCCACAGCTGCTTTATTCTCATCAGCTTGCAGACATCCTTCATTACTTTTGAAATGAACGCGGACCCCTGGTCGGTCAACATTTCCCGGGGTATTCCCACCCGACTAAAGAGATGAAACAACTCATGTGCAATCCCTTTGGATGTGGCGGAGCGCAGCGGAACAGCCTGGGGGTACCGGGTAGCGTAGTCCAGGATTACAAGAATGTATTGATGGCCTCTTGCTGTCTTCACCAGGGGTCCGACCAAGTCCATTCCTGTCCTCTCGAACAGCACCCCTATTATGGGTAATGGAACTAAGGGACTTCGATAGTGGACCTTCAGCGCAGTGACTTAGCACTCTGGACAGGATCGGCAGTACTCCTCCACGGCTCTTTTTACCCCCGGCCAATGGAAACGGGCAGCAATCCATTCCCTGGTCTTCTCCATGCCAAGATGACCCCCCCAGCAGGTGTGTGTGGGCCAGGTGCAGGACAGTTTTGCAGTAGAATCCGGATCTATCGACTTTCACTTTATTAGTCTGTTCATAAAATTCCCAGCATTTATAGCAAGCATAGATACCGCTTCCCTAACCAATAGATGGACACAACTGTTGTCTAACAAATGATAATGGTACAGAGAAAAGTAAGCTGTTTAAAGACCGATAATAGTAGTAGAGAGGTAGACAGATCACTATTGATCAAGTATGGTTATCAAATAAATATAGTCAATCTCCCATTTTAACGATACTTTTATGCTAGCCAAATCTAAAGAGCACTGTATACATTTTAGATAGCTAGCCACAGGTCAGGGTAACTAATTCCCACAGGCATTGTTTTTGTTAAGCAAGGCTCAAATACATTACTGTTTAAACGGCAGTTAGGCTATATGTGAAAACTGTATGTTATAAATTAAAGATTGCTAGCTACAGATCTCAATTATTTGTTTCTTAACGTAGCAGTAAATTAATTCCCAAAGCCACTGTTTGTTTATTATAAAATCTAGTTAATAGTTAAATAGAATGGCTGTTTGCAAGGGCGTTGTGGTCTTGGGATGGTGGCCAGGTGTTTCTGCAACCAACTTTCAGTCAGATGATTGTGAGTATGATTCCGGTGAGAGGTGAGACATTTTTTTGTTGTAGAATTTGATTGTTTAGACAGGAGTTTTCTGTTCATGTAAACTTTCCCTTAACCTTCATCCTAACCCTAATGCCAGTACCATCATGCCTAACCTTAACCCTAAGTTAACCTTAAATGTTAACTGTAAATGTTATTCGTTGTGAGGCGTTTTTAATTATAAATCCAACATAATTATAAATCCAACGTTTTTAATTATAAAGGACCAACATAATAGCGAAATGGTAAGGAGCAACATAATAGTGACTCAATAGCACGGGGTATATGTTGATAGCACACGTAATTGCACTGATTTATGTTCATATTGAATGGAATTTCAGTTCACACGTTAGTTGTACATGAAGGTAATTCCTGAGAGGTACAGTTGTTTTAGTCAGGAAAAAGCTTCATGTATTGTTTAATAACACCATATAAGATCACTTCCAAAATGTATCCAAATCATGATGACAAGAGATTGTGTTGTGTAATGTTTTTAAAACCCACCAAGGAGAGGAGAGACTGGACCAACACAGGAAGTACTGCCCCACCAGAGTTATAGTCTCATAGAAAGACGAAAAATGTTTGCATCTTGTATTAATGTTCTTTTCTATACTATAATGAGATACAGTATAACCTTAATACTCTAACACCTAGTGCACCCCATTTTTTGAAGAGTTAGTATGTACTATAACTAATGGCAGTGGTTAAATTGGGATTTTGGAGGTGGAGGAGACATTTATTTGGGGAGTTGAGGGAAAAATACAGGGGAAAATAATAGGCTAACTATGCATTTATGAATAAAAAGTAAATAAACCAGATATCAGTTGTAATATGTAATATTTAAAATGTAATATTTAATACAGTAATCCACCTAAATATACTGTAAGTTGTTTATGTAGCTAGAGTTACAGGTAGATAATAATAAAAAGTGAAATATTGTTGGAGTTTAGTTATTTCCTTTGGAAATAGTCTGTCTACTTCCTCTTTGTACTGCTAGAGTGTGGAGTTCAAAAATCCACCCTCATCAAACCATCGTCATCAAAAAAACATTAAATCTTCTTCAAAGTCGTAATTTCAGGTGGCAAGATTGTTCTCTATTACTCTGGCCAGTGGTTACCTACATACCCATTACACAGGAAGTTATCAAAGGTTAGCTAGCTAACTACACACCACATTACACAGAATATTAGCTAACATTAGCACAGCTACCTAGCTGAGAGTATTGTGTTTGCTTAGTTAGCAAACTTCAGTTTAGATATACTGTAAAATACCACATCTTTTGGAGTGTCTGCTTACTGTAGATAGATAGCAATATGCTTACACTTTCATTATTTAAATACGTTTCCATATAATTACACTTAGCAAGCTTGCTGAGTACTTTTTTTTCATCAGATTTTTTCGGCCTGGATACTGTACTGACCAACACAATACCATGTGACGCTATTTGTTCTTTTTAATTTATTTATTGTTTTTTTCCTGCTATTTGTTCTGTCAGCCCATTTTCGCGCTTCTGCAGCTACCTGTTATCTCACACTGACTCATCAGAGTGCATTCTGGAACGTTCATAAATACATAAATAGCTCAAACTAGAGCGCTGTTATTTCAGAGCAGTATCTAGTTTGAGTTTACAAACGCGTCGAGGTCTCCAAACTGTCTGTCAGTGACCACAGATTGGAACACAGGACTGTAAAATCAGGGCAAAATAGCAACTGTTGTATCTAACATTTTAACTGTTGGTCTTTGGAAGTGCCGGTGCTCAGCTCCACCTAATTCACATTCTGACCCCATGTATGGCTGGCTCCGGCCCAAATTAACCCCTGGCTAATGGAATTGTTTATATACTTACAGACCTGCTGCAATATATGTTACCTACTTTCGTTTTGACCCTCATGGTGCCTAGTGTGGCGAAGGGCACCTTAAAGCACTTCCTCTTACTGGCTCTCTGAATGTGACTCTATACATACATCCCTAGCCTGGAGAGTTTCTGAATGTATTGCACAAGTAAGTAGTTGAAGAAATTATGTTACTCGTCAAGGCCTCAGTAACAGACTCTGAAACCCAGTGCTTTATGTGATTAGAATGATATCCTAATGAAAACACAAGAACTGTTAAGGGGCTACTCTGACCCAGAACGCAGAGACGACACACAGGCAACAATAGCGGTTAGTAATGGTAGTTTAATGTACAGTGAGGGAGTATTCCGAGGTGTAATGAAGGTTGTGGCTGGTCCAGGATGAAGGTGAGCCGACAGGGGAAGCGCAAACGGTAGTCTTGGGACCCGGGGCGGACAGGCGACGGTGAGTTTAGGGCTGAACACGGGAGGACTCCCGGCGAGGCGGTGGGACTGACGTATGAACTGGAAGCGTACAGGTAAGTGGAGGCGGCAGCAGGTCTGGGCGGAATCTAGGACAAAAACACAAGGTAAGCTCACACACTAGAACACACGGACGGAACTAAATATCACAGGAACTCTGAGCCTCGTTACCACTGAGGTGTAGTCAACGAACTGGCGCAGAAGAGGTGAACCGCCCGGGTTTAAGTACTGCAGTGGCGAATCAAGGAGAGTGGCTGCAGCTGTGAAGAGCCGGCTGAGCAGGGCTGATGCGGCCACGCCCCTTGACCTACTTCCCTCAGGGGATGCCTCCAGTGCTCCGAACAGAACCTAGACAAACATAACGAAAAGACAGCCCACTCGGGGCAGGAGAGAGCCGCTGACCCATAACAAGAACGTGTACATGAACATGTCATGTCATGTCATGAACGTAGACGAAATAGAAACTGTGGGATTCTCTTTGGGTCAGTGTTTTCAAGGAACACCGTGGGTGTTTTTTGTTGTTTTGTTGATAGCAATATGTAGTACATGTTAATGTGCCATGTGTTTTGTATGTTTTTATGATAGAGTTTGTTATAAATGTTGCAAATCACATGCTAAGGGTTTATATATTCAGGGTAATTTGTGTCCTCAATCAATTACCTTAATACAAAAATAAGGAGGGATATAAGAAATGAAATTCTTGAAAAGTAAATAATGTCTATTGTCCAGAGCCTTGGTCCAGTGGGAAAATCTCGGCTCATTCACATACAGTATGTGACTCCCAGTTGGATACCTGGGTTTAACACACTTCTCCACCCTTCACCTCTGTCTCCTCTTTACCTGTCTCCCTCATACAGTAGTGTCAGTCTCTACTCTAATATCCCTAGCCCTGCATATTTCACTGTATGCAACTGTAATAAATGTACTCAAACGTGTCATGATTCTATTAACTGTGTACTTGGAAGATGGCCATCTAATGAATATTCAGACATCCTATATCTATCCTATATGAATACTATACAAATGAAAGGCCAGCACCATCACATTATTACTTGTATGTAATGCACCAATGTAAATTAAGCTGAAATTCTTGGTTTAGACAGTGAAATATGAAGGTCAGATGAAGGCTTTGTTGCTTTTTGGTTAAACTCGAATAAAGATTATTCTCTACTTCCAAAACCTCATCCAAAACAAAGGGAAGTTTCCTTAGACAAGATGAAAAAACAGAGGCCTGAATCTTCCAAAATGGAAGCAAACAGTGAGCTGAAGAGCTTGAAAGACCATTAACTGCTCTCCTCTTTTCTCCTCAATTCTCTTGGCTAACAGATAATTGTTTGGTAAAAAAAGCTAAACTGTTCTTCGACTTTGTCATATAATTTCTCTCTTCTCATTTAGATATCATCATTACCTCTTGCTAATTCGCCCTGTTAAAGAAATGATAAAGGATCATACGGACTTAGAACAAGTCACCAAGCATTATACCTGGATACTTTAATGTGCTAAACAAAATTTGTATGGGGGAAAACAAATTAAGTTCACGCCAATTTACATACAGATTATTTCACAAACCACAACAGAGACATTTTGATCTTTACAAACATGCACCCAGTGATATCTCTCCCGAGACCTGATAACGTGCTGGCTGTTTCCCAGATGCCACCCCATTCCCTTTATAGTGCACTACATTTGAATAGGGTACACTGTGAACAGGCTGCCACTTAGGCTGCAATAACAGTTGTCAATCTTATTATTTTTTAAAGCTGGAAGTCATAGCGGTAAAATGGCCAGGTCCATTTGCCATATTTTTCTCACAGACATCATTGCTCATCAACTGTACATCATGGTGCGATATAACAGCAGAGTATGTCATTAAAATGTTTTCCTTGATGCTGGTTCTCCTCAATGCAAAAACCATAACAAATATGGCACTGTGGCAGCCACTGGTGCTGTTATGCCTAATTGTGGCCCTTAGCTTTAAGGAGCTTGGATTACTGTGATCTTTTGTTTTGGAGAATAACATTTTATTAATGACAGTAATATAGTAACCACGGTCAATGCAACACAAAACTGACACAAGTAACCTCAATGCAGATTAACTCGTGTACCCTAATGTGGGGTGTGATAAGGCTGCATCTTGTCCAAAAAAGGACTACAATAATAAGTTAAAAGTACAAGCAATTAATCCATTCAATTTCAATGTATTCACATTGACAATTCTGTGCTTATAAGAATATTGTCTAAGAATATTCCTATATTCTATTTCCCTATTTATACAGTACATAGAAATGTCTGCAAAATGTTTGGTGTGAGGGGAGTTGGGATATGTCATTGTCTGGCATGGGGACAGATATGTTTACATTGAATGAACACTAGGGAGAAATGGCACTGCAATGTAATGTATTGAAAAGGGTCAGCGTCTTCTAAAAGAAATGTGTTGGAGAATTACAATGACTTTCCCTTCTTTGCTCATTCCGTCTCAGAGCTTCATCTACTCAAAGAAAACACATCCCATACTTGTAAAGGAAGCCCTTTTCACAAAGCTGACGACATACTTGGGCACACAATGTTTCACAGGATGGAGGATGACAAGACAGCTCTCTTCACAGAAGACCTGAACAACAGCCTTCAGGGAGTTCTTTGGTTCAGGAAAGAAGATCACAGAAACTATCTTGTAGCATAGTGTGGTAATGCGTGACAGTAGCAATCTTTGAAAATAAGTTGAGCAAGCCCACAGAGGCCGTTGACATGCTACTGAGTGACACTCTAGATGGAGTCAAAATGCACATGATGGAGTGAAGATGGGGGCTTCTTTCGTCATCCTCTTAATATATTGTCTCACTGCTATTCCATTATAGCCAGTCTTTTGCTGATAACATATCTGAAATACGTATTTGTAATGCAAGACAAAAGTGAGCTAAACGATGCTCTTTTACAATTTAATGGAACAACAGAGTGTTACAATGCATGTTTTTGTAATAGAAAATCATATTTTTTATGTAATGGCGATATATTAATATATTTGTGAGACATTTCAAGTCCTTGAATTTATCAGTGTTTGTTTTTGTTCTGTTTTCTGTTAAGAGAAAACAGAATTATTAAGAGAATTTTATGCAGAAATGTTTTACAACTCATGCTAGAAAATATTATGAGCTCATTCCTGACAGATAAGACTGTCAGGAACATGTGTGTATCATTTGTTTCCATAAGGAGAACAGAGTGCAAAGGACTAGGCAATAAATCGACTGGGGGGAGAAAGAACAATCACTGATTATGTTATCTTCTGCACAGAAGATCAAACAATTATTTCTAAAACACTGATCTTTCTTAATCAATTTATAATCTTGCTTCCTTTGGGTATTATTACAAATCATTTGAAAATAATGTTTGCTGGACTGTCATAGCTACAATTGGCAAAGTAAAAATTAATTGTTGTAGGTATTTATACATATACATATAAAATATGCAAATTTTTATATATAAATGGGGCCACAAACCTTTGAGAATCTCTGTTTTGTGGTACCTTCTACTTTAGCAAAAAACAGGAAATACGAAACTACGTAGGAAAGCATCGTTGGTAAACAAAAGTGACAATACCCTGGTTCATCCATGATTTCTAAGCCTTTCAAAAGCAATGCCTGTTAGTACAAATAATTTCCAAGATGCTAATTTAGTTCTACATTTCTGCAGTGTGATGTTTTGAGTTTGGCTGTTTATGTTAATTGGTAAAGTCTCACCTTCCTAGCCTGCTGTCTAGCAGATAACTTCACTCAATATTGTTTTTTAAGTTAGAATATATGTTCATTTTGGTTTCTAATTTGATTTGGCACTCACACAGCATATGAACGTTTAATGTATTGTTTTTAGCTAAGCGTCTAACACTATGGAGTTTTGAAACTTCTGTCAGTCTCTGTTGTGCATGTATGTGGTCTGTTAGTCTGAGCTAGTCTGTATGTTATATCTTGGTTTGGTTTTTGAATGGAGTTCGGCTGGTTGTCGAATGGTTGCATAACACCCTAAGGAAGAGAGTACAAAAAGACAGTCCTGTAGCTGGTGTACTTGTTCAACAGCTCTGTCATCCTCACTTCAGCATTGTTTTTCTAGCTTTATCTCCCTTTCTTAATCTCATACTCTCTTTATCTCTCTATTTCTTCTTTGTGCCTGTCATTAACTTTACTTATCATTCTGAGTCCATATCTGAATTATTGGTCTGTCTTGCTCCCTTTGCTTCCAGTATTTCTTGTACCCTGCCTTTGTTTCTTGCTTTCATGCTCCCTTTCCCTCCCTCTATGCCTTGCACACATGTTTGCTGACAACAACTCCCTGCCTCCGTCTAACCGTCGCTCCCTCCCTCCTCTCAGGGCTTGATCCTGTGTGTGACATTGGCCCAATCAGGGAAGGTGCTGAGGTGGAACATGGCATCTCCCCAGGTGTTGACGGCCATGTTAATGGTCAGGATCCCAATCATGTTCAGGACAAAGCCCGCTTTCACCTGGAGAAAGACAGACAGACAAGCATGGGACCACTGTAGTATGCACAGTGCCGTATCCAAACGTGTCATTTTTACAGTCAATAACACATGCCATTAAACGGACACTGGTATATCCAAAGACACCCGTGGTGCAAAAGTGACCCCCACCCCGTACTCAAACCTATCATCTGTCCAATACAGGGTCGACTGTCTGTAGCGCAGGCAGACTAGCGCGCCTTCATGTTCCTTTGCTGCGGCACTCACCATGTCCATGACTTTGAGGTTTCCGTAAGAGAAGGCGATGGCGTTGGGAGGGGTCGCCACGGGCAACATGAATGCCAGCGAGGCGCAGATGGTGCATGGCAGCATCACGTACAGGGGATGAAGGCTGATGGCCGTGGCCTGGGGGGGAGGGGGGGGACACGGTCAACGCGATGGCACGCACACGGTGGAAAGAGAGAGTGGGAGAATAGAGGGTGTGTTGGTGCATCTTGAGGCGTGTGCGTGTGTTTACCATAGAGGCCAGTATGGGCAGGAACAGCGTGGTGGTGGCCGTGTTGCTAGAGCACTCGGTGAAGGTCCCCACCAGCAGACTAAGCAGCAGTGAGATGGCAAAGGGAGGGATGGACTTTAGAGGCGCTAGACTCTCACCCAGCCACGGAGACAGACCAGACGCCTGGAGAGGGAAGGGTTGGGACAGACGGAGAGAGGTATGAGAGAAACAGGGTGTTATAGACATTGTCTGCACACATGCACTCACAGCGGAAAGAGATTACTATTGCAAACCTGCTCACACAGACAGACACACACACTAGTGATACGCAGGCTGACTCACAATGCCAAGGACCTGGGGTTTGGGGTCAGGACATGTTTTTGTGGACGGGGAATGAGACGCTTGACAAAATAAAAATACAGGCGCATCAGAAAATCCATACTTGCATAATAATTTGCCATTTATGTCTATTGGCTACTTCAGGGGTTGTCTTTCATAATTTACATCTGGCATTAATGTGTAGGCCTTAGCTTATGGGGAAAACTGTTCATGCCTGAATTGGCAAAACCTTAATGGATTGAGAAATAAAAATCACGTAGATCCACTGTATAAAATGAAAAATCTCTTAGTTAGATGAAATAAGTGAAAATCTTTGAAATGGGGAGGATTTTAGCAGTGGCTATGGTGTGTGATTGACAGTGACCTGTTCCTTGTTATTATTTCCCTCATCTGTTTCCCTGATCTCTATTTATGTTCCTTCTTCCCTCATGTATCTTGTCTGTCAGTGTTTTGGATCCTGTTCCATGTAGCGTTGTTCTGTTGTTTTTTTAGTTATTTTAGTAAAAGCCCCCATATCCTGCCTCCTGCCTGCAACAATACAGGATGGGTTTTTTGGAGGAGAAGAGTGGTTTCACAGCTGTCTCTTTTCAGCAGGTGTCTGTTTACATCACTAGTGCATGACCAGCAAGGCTGTCAATGTTTCATTTTGATTCTACACTTTGTATTTCAGGTCAGTTTCTGTGGTCTGCACTTAAGACGTGTCAACACAAGTCAAGCTAAAGCCATCATGATGCAAATAACCTGCATTAATTCATCAGAGACAAAGCCTAAACTATTTCTTACATTTAAAAGAAGAAAGCACTGGTCAGCTCAGCAATAGTTTAGTAATGGTCTAATACACCATGGAGGACTTCTACAGTGGAAGACCAAAGAATGCTCACTGTAATGAAGAAACAACAACAACAAATACCTGTCCGACAGATTAGGAATACTCTCCATGAGGTAGGCATCGATATGTTACCCACTACCATTAGCAGAAGACTTTCCCAGTCAAATTACACAGGCTGGACGTCAAAATGCAAATACACTAGTTAGTCCCATAAACAGGATGGCATAAAAAACACCAACATAATTTTCTTCATACTTCTAAAAAAGGTAATTGTCAATAGATATTAACTTAAAGTAAGTTAGTGAAGTAAAGTTGGATTGCCCTTGCACATTATACAAATAATGCACAATTTCTTTTAAAAATGGTTGAAATCCACTGTATTCTTTGGTTTTCATTTGTACAAAACCAAAAAATCTGCATAATTTACTACATCTTTGCTAATTCCACAAAGAAATCGTGAAATTGCAGGACAGTATTTTTGCCACCTTTTAGATGTAGATAGAATTACATTTCAAGCAAGTAATTTTCCTCTACCTTATCTTGTGTCAATGTATGTACTGCAGTGAGCATGTAGAAAAGAGAGAAAACCAGAGAATTGTCTGAAGAGATAAGGCACAACATTTTAGCCAAGCCAGAGACATTGATGTTCTTGTTTCCACCGTACGTAATGTTATCAAGAGGTTTTAAGGTCCATGAAGTTTAGACTACCTGGACTTGTCTGATGAAAGATCACAGCAGAGCATTGTTGAATGGTGGAGAAACATCGTGATCAACTGCCAATCGGATTCAATCTGACCTTCAGACACAAGGTACGACACTTTCAATTTGCATCATCTGTCGCCAACTCAGCAAAAGTGGGTATGATAGGTGACCCAAATGATCAGATGAGACAAAATTAGAGCTTTTGGGTGAAACACACCATTTTTATGTTTACAAAAAAAAGGAAGCCTTCAATGTAAATAACACCTTACCCACAATCAAAAATAGTGAAGGTTCAATGATATTATCAGGTTGCTTTCCTGCCTCTGGCTCTGGGTGCATTGAACTTGTACACAGCATCATGAAATCAGGAGAATACCAAGGCATTTTGAAGCGCAATGTTGAACTCATTGTCAGAAAGCTGGGTCTCTGTCAAAGGTCATGGGTCTTCTAGTAGAACAATGACCCCGAAAAAACAGAGAAACAGTTCAAGATGAAATGCTGGACTCTTCTGAAGAAGCCAGCAATGAGCCCAGATCAAAATCCTGGGGGTCAAAGATTCAATATAGACCTAAGCCTTTTCAAGAAAAAAATATTTTCACTTTATCACATCTTGTCAGTCAATTATTTACAATTGCAGGTGGGTTTGGATGAAGAAACTGCTGACCTATGCATCACTAATACACACACACCTCGCTACCACTGGCCAGAGCAAAACCTCCTCCTAGCAGCAGGATGATATTCCAGGGCATGCGCTCATGGACCACGCTCCACTCCAAAAGAGCAGGTGGTGCCTTGTGTTTCTTCGTACCTAAGGTGGGGAAAGAGGGGGAAATATTTTTTCATGAAATGAACATGAACCATCTACAATCAAGGACTCTGTGTTCATTTATTTTTTACCTTCATTCCCTTCCTCTGCATCCTCTTCTTCAGCACACCAGAAGGGCCGAGAGGGGATGACAAAGAAAAGCGTGGACATAAAGATGGCCACAGTCCCGTCTGTCACAAACCTGAAAGACACTTGTGTGTTTAAATTTTCTTGACATGGAAAATAAACACATATGTATAATAAATTTGCACAGTATACTGGATGTATATTCCAAATACTTTTTAAAACATCATGCACTTAATGGGCAATTTTTGCATTGTAATAAGAAAATGTTCATAACATACCTGTAGTAATAATAGACAACTAATAATGATTCACTATATTAACTCATCAGAAATGATTTTGGGTGCATCCTAAAATGCTATTGAAAAGATGCATCCTCCATCAGCATCTCTAAGACGCACAATCATCTTTCCTCAGACGAGCATTGGCAGATGGGGGCAAGTGAATTTTCTGGATGCTTATATACTACATACTCCACTAAATTTCTGTTCAACTGAGAAAACAAGCACTCACTAGTGCAGGCAACCATATTGCTATTATATATATTGCTTATTATATATCTTTTTTTAAATCCCAAAAATATCAACCAAATGTGAAAGTAAAACTGCAAGTGGAGGGGAGAGTTCGTTTGAATGACAGCTGTTGCTGCTGTAATTCAGCTAACTGGTAGCAAATTAGGGATACATTATTTAAAATAATTATTTAATATGCTGAACAAATACATAATTTGGTCAGTTTATTATAATTCACATGTATCTGAAAATGCATTACAAAAATACATTTTTAAGGTATTGCTTTCCCCATGTGGTCCTACTGTAGTTGAAGAGTTAATTGTGTGCCCATGCATTTGTTTCCTAGTATGTACCGAGTCAATCATCTTCTTGTGTGTGTCTGCGTGCAAATGTATTTGCTACTCACGGTCCATCAATGTTAAACAGTTCAGTGGCCCAGCCTGGCATGAAGCCTGGTTCTCTGGTAAACCACATCACCACCAGAAGAACAAAAACAGTCAGGACAGCCCCCTCTGCGAATGACAAACTCCCAAGCTTCTTGTATTCCTCCTTCATCACTGCATAGGCCTCCTTGTCTCCTTCATTCGTCGTCCCGCAGCCAAATGACTTCCTCATGCTGTCAATTTATCAATTCATCAAGGAATCAAATGACTCAATTTATAAAATATGTTCTACTCTATATACTTTTAGTCAGAGGTTAAATTGGGCTTCAAATGTTAATAACTATTGTAGCTGGTAACTGACGATTTTTAATGGAATATCTACATAGGCGTACAGAGGCCCATTATCAGACCTGTGTTCAAATGACACATTGTGTTTGCTAATCCAAATGTATCATTTTAAACTTATTTGAAGCCCATGTTAACTACTTACTTGAACCCCATGTACATGAACTGCAGCCAGAGCCAAGACAGGATCAGCATGATGATCATGTTCGGAAAGGCAAAACCAAACCAGGACGCAAAGTTGATCATGTCACCATTGTCTGGAAAGATTCTGTAGACAGGGCAATGAAGAGTGAAAAAGAATCAACAAAACCAGACGAGGTTCCACTCAAAATCGAACTTCCGCTTTTAACTGGACCCCTTCAAATTAAATAGTTACAGGGGGCTGCCGCAATGGACACAGGGAGCAATTAGGGTTAAATGCTTAAGAACCGATTTCTTGCACTTCATCTGCTAGGATACCTGCTGCTATCTGTACCTGGGCTTGTCATGAGTGAGTGTAACTTACTCATCCATCTGTCCTTTAAGGATAAGGTTGGGCGTGGTCCCAGTGAGGGTGGCTGTGCCTCCAATGCTAGCAGAGTAACACACACTCAGACTCATCCCTTTAGTCAGGAGGTGGTACTTCATCTCCCGCTCTTTTCTCCTCCTCTCCAGGGGCGTGTCTGGATCTCTCTCCTCATCCTCATCTGGAAAGAGGGAAGGACGGTATGGGGTAAGAAAAAAGGAGAGGAGAAAATACAAGGATAAGATTAGGTTAGGCTTGAAAATTGACTGACTACTGTAAATTGTCCTGGATAAGAGCATCTGTTAAATTACTAAAATGTAACTGTTAAATGTTCCTACTCTCGTCTCATAAGTCTAAGATCATTAACACTGTATTCAGACTTCACAGCTTATTTTCAACATACTTACAACACTGAAATTGGTTTTGGAATCAGACATTAGTGGTTCAGTTAATCTTACCGCATGGCAGTTACATTTTTGAGAAAGAACCATAAATCTCCCCGTAAACTGATAACATCTTTAGTCAGGAACAACTCTATTTTTATACGTACACATATTTTTCTGCTGAGTCTTCACAAGGTCCAGCTTGGTGGTAAATGGTTCCTCTTTGGGTAGTTTGATGTCTAGTTCAAAGGCTTGATTTTCCTTCCCTTGACCCTGGAACTCCCTCTCATCCTGGCTGGCCTCAGTGGCACTCAGCTGGGCTAGCACAGCCTGGGCAATAGGCAACATCATGGCTGTGGTGGCTGTGTTACTGATCCACATTGATAGGAAGGCTGTCACACCCATGAAACCCGACATAAGCCTGGAGAGAACGAAGTATTGGAGATTTTTTAACTGTTGATTGGTTAACTGTCTTGCAACTATTCATTTACTGGCCCAATGCGCGTGACCACTACGTTACCTTGCCGACCCCAAATGATGGTAATGATGGCTGCAGGTACAGTACAGTACAGTACAGTACCTGGCTAATATTGCATTCAATTCCTATATAATGTTTTTCATAATTACAGTAGGCATATTACTCTTTTTGTTTTGTGTGAAATACTACACACAAAACATGAAGAGCTAAAGCTAATTGACTGTATTTTCTAGTATAGCAGCTAATTCTGACCGTATTTTGTATTATGGCACCTAATGTTGCTAACACAGACTGTATTTTGTATTATGGCAGCTAATGTTGCTAACACTGACTGTATTTTGTATTATGGCAGCTAATGTTGCTAACACTGACTGTATTTTGTATTATGGCAGCTAATGTTGCTAACACTGACTGTATTTTGTATTATGGCAGCTAATGTTGCTAACGCTGACAGTATTTTGTATTATGGCAGCAGTAACACTTTCCGATAAGGGTACCAGAACTACCATTAACTACAGTAGTTAACATGAACGAATGATGAACAATGACATGAACAAACAGTTAATAATGATAACCCTTAATTCATTAATGATTTACAAATGCATTAACTAACAGTGTGTAGTGTCTTTTGTTCATGTTGACACAAGACATAAACTCATGTCGTTTTTTGCAGGAACACACAGTTTGTACTGTAATTGTTTAAGGTAGATGCAGGACATGCATTCATGTGTAGATGTATTCATGAACAATAGGCTAAGTAATATAAAATAATCAAATTTGTTAATATGATTACAATGCGGCAACCACTATTACTAAGGTAGGCTGGCTACTTGCGTCTTCAAATAGGTGTGACGCGCATTTAGTGTTATGTATTGTTTGAAATGGGGGATACATCACTTACTGTATATGAAAGCACACTTACTATGATTGGCCAGTAGGGGGCAGAGAGACGTGGCCGCGTTGCGTTTGGACTGAATTCGATCCTAACAAACACCTGTGCATTCTCGTAACTCTTGAAGGAAAAGCCATGTTTTCTTTCTCATCACTGACCCTTTTTCCAGGTCAGTAATGTACAAAAGTACACTGGACATCTCCATACTTGCCTGTTAAAGTCTATGTAGAGGGTTGGAAAAGCATAATAATTTTGTATTATGAACTAGACAGAAAACCCATGTTGATTGTAAAATGCCCTGATGGTGGTGCCTTCCTTTGAAAAAAAACAAATTTGTTACTGTTTGAACACACTCCTGACTATCCTTATGATTAATATAATTGAATTCTGTAACTGTGTTGTTTAGGAAATTTGCAATTGTTGCAATTAGCTAGTTCCTGTTAGCTGGCTCCAGTTAGCTGTATGCTAGCTGCAGTCAAGTGTTTGTTGTTAGTTTCGGTTAGCACTTTGCTAGCTTGTTCGGCCATGTTATATTCATGTTAACATGAATATAACATGAATATAACATGGATATAACATGAATATAACATGAATATAACATGAATATAACATGGATATATTCATGTTATATTCATGTTAACATGAAGGTAATTTGCAATTGTCTGATGCTTTTACCAGATTTTAATACACTAGCTGAACATGAAGGTATTTTACACATAAGTACAACATTACTGCTGGATAAGAACTTTGTGAAATGTCTGATGTAAAAAGCCATTGACAAAATTAAATTTGATTGATTGATTCATGTGACTGTTTATTTTTTGCATAAGACTTGCCTGTTTACACTTCTACTGAAAAGACATTACTCATCTCTTCCTTCATTATGTCCATGTTTCCAGAGTGGTTGTTTTACAAATTGTCTTTATAGCCTACACTTTTAGTTAATCCTGTCATTCTTGAAGGGAGGATTATCTGCTATCTCTAGTATTCTAACACCAAAGCATTAGTTCATACTCTTTTGGCCCACTGAGTAACAATTGAGATGGAATAAAGCATTAATGAAGGATACTGTACCTCACTACTAGGTAATTATTTTGTGTCCCCTTAAGTAAAGTGATGAATTATCCTACCTTAACAATCACTAATGAATGACACATGGATAGCGATAAACCCATAATAACTGATACTTCACCGTTAGTTAATTCTTTCGTGTCCCCTTAAGTAAAGTGGTGAATTATCATACATTAATAATCACTAACTAACAACATGAGTTCATGTTCTGTTTCAACATGAACAAATGACAATACACTGTGTTAGTTAATGCATTTGTAAATCAATAATAAAGTGTGAGTTATCGATAAGGGGTTATGATCATTATTAACCATTTGTTTATATCTTTGTTCATCATTCGTTCATGTTAACTACTGCATTCGTTGATGGTAGTTCATGTATCCTTACCAGAAAGTGTTACCTATGGCGGCTAATGTTGCTAACGCTGATGTGACCTTTGCCGTGCTGGTCGTTGTATTTCTATGTCCTTTGTGTTTCTGTTCTGGCGTATCTGTTTCTGTGTTCTGTTTAGCGTCCCTTAGTTTATTGGTTTCACCTGTGTTTTCCACTCACCTGTGTCCTGTTCCCTCACTAGGCATTGTATTTAGTTCTGTCATTTGTTCAGCTCCCGGTTGGTCATTGTATTCATGTCGACGGCAGTGGTTTTTGTGAGTCTGTTTATTAAATTACATTTGCCTTGAAAACCTCTGTGCTTGTGTCCTGCCTCCATGCCGTTCCATGACAGCTGACTGTATTTTGTACTATGGCAGCTAATGTTGCTAACGTTGACGTTTGAGGAGAGGCAGCTCATGATACTACATCTGCCTGTATTGTTCTCAGATAAGATAGGCAACTTTTTCAGTAACTAGCTTCTAGCAAACATAGTGTACTTACAGGGCCGGCCGTACCCCAACCACCAGTAGAACTCGGAGCGCGATGCGTTTATGAAGGTTCCAGTGCTCCACAGCAATTGCCACCAACAGTCCACCAATGAAAAGCATGTTAGAGTCCGTTAAGTACTGGACACACACCTTAGGCAAGACACAAAGAGAGACAGAATGACAGACAGAAACACCCACGCACACAAAGGTCAAGGTCGAGGCCTAGTCAGGCTAAAGCCTAGGAAACAGGTCCCAGATGTTTTTTTAATGTTGGAATACCTCTCCAGACTGCATTATGCCCATCATAGGGAACAGGATGACTGGCAGAAGGGCAGTCACAGCCAGGGGTATACACTCTGTACACCAGTACAAGGCCATCAGGATGATAACATAGCCACACTTAGCCTCCTGTACACAGAGGGAGAGAAGGAGGGGGAGAGAGACACAGAGGAAATGGGAGGGAGAGATTAAATGTGTTAGAATACAAATATGGCTGACAAACTCTCTCCAAAAAAAAAAAATAGAATGCAAACATGAAACAAAACTGTACAGGTTCATCGTACAAGGAATAGCGATGGCAGCTGCCCATCTCTACCAGGTAAGACATTGATTTTGACTGGTATATCCCTCTGTTATTGAACATACTGTACATGCATAAAACCTCAACCCCATCTACAGTCATGCAGAGGGCAGTAAAATTGAGATAATACGTTTCTATAGACATTTTCGTATGTTTTATACATTCCCATTAATTATTTAAGAAAATACTATATAAAGGCCCGTTGAGCTTAGTTCAGCAATGGTAACCCACCAGAACCAAAGCTATAACCTTGTTTTACTTCAAGTAATGTAAACAATGCAAATGTAAACTAAGTGTATAGCCTCAAAACATGGGTTGTAATTTCTATAATGTTCGGGCCTCGCTTTAATTGCTCTATCTATGCATTTAGGAGCAGCTATCCCTTAGCTTAAAAAACACAGATGGGGTGACCACTTTGTGAGTGTGAAAATTATGAATTAAGAAGCTTTTATCATGATAATAAACAAATGGCCATAGCCTTGTTGTTCTGAAACATTTTATAGACCATGATATTTTACAACCTAAATTGCAGATGAAAGGACAGTGGTTATTAGATGATCATAGCCGTTGTTATCTAATAGCTTTAAGTCAAGCTTTCCTTTATGAGCTTTTCCTTTCATACCATAGCTTTAAGTTAACGCACCACACACATACATACAAACATACACACAAACACCCAAACACACAAACAGACACATAGAGACAAACCCACATTTGTTTTTCTATCATAATGGGGACCAGAAAATGGTTCTCTATCTTCCCTAAACTTAAACCTAACATACACACGTAATATATAAGAAAAATCGAGACAGAATGGGTAGATGCAGAAGACCAGTGCAACCTAAGGTTTTACACCAACACAAACTAAGACACTTTTAAACATAAACCTAACACTAACCCAGACATTAATGTAACCCTCTCCTTAACTTCAATAGCCTAAACTTCATGGATAAACTTAATCTAACACGAACACTTAATCCTAAACCTTACACCTAAGTTGTGCAGTTTAACCTAAACCAAAACCCTAACCCGGAACAGGCTTAAACATTTTGTGAGGACCTAATATCAGGTTTATGTCTTTGGGCAGACACACACACACACACTATATGTAGGTTTGAGTAAAATATTAATCAATTTAAAGATACTTCCATGACATATCCATCACATCATCATGTTATTCCTGTCAGCTGCTTTTATAAAGCATTGTCTGCTTAATGGCGTATTGTAAGTTTCCATTCTCCGTGCTATGCCTCAGAAGGGCAGTAGCCATGGATGTATTATGTGCAGTATTTGATGGAACACAATTGGTATGTCAAGACTTGGGCAACGAGTAATGTATGTATTAAGTGTGTATTGTGGTTTATGTATAGCAGACACTTTCAGAGGAAAATTAGGTAAGGTACCCATTAATATGTTAAAACATCACTTCTCACACTTCTCAAACTTTTGATGACATTATTGTTTTCCCTCTTCAGAACTGCTTGCTCATTCTTTAGAACATCTAGCGTATCACCATGGCACTAATTTATATACTTCTAACAAGGAATTTTAACATGAAGAATACACTATAATTTTTGGGACCCAGGCAAATATTTCCATTTGAAAAAATCACTAACCCCTAATATTAAAACTCTCACTAACATTCATCTTTAACCTAACCTTAACCTGAACAGTATCCTGAAACCCATAAATGTAACTCTAGACCTAACCCTAACTAACCCAACCCAATACTGAACCCCTAACCCTAATTCTAAACCTCACTTTGACCCTTTAATCTAAACATAAATCCTAAGCCTAAAAAGCCTTTTCCTTCATGGGAACAAGCAATCAAGTTTACATTTTCCTTTTTGAACATCCATTATTTTAGGTCCCCACAAGTTATACCTGCACGCACACACATATACACACACACTTACCGATGAGGGGATGAGCAGAGGCAGAAGCAGGAGGACCAGAGGGGTGAGGAAGATGAGGAGGTATTTCCGATAGCTCCACAACAAGCTACAAAAAGCCATGTTCTCCAACAGACAGGACAAGAGACAGAAACACACCTGGACTACAGTCAACCTAGCGCTAACCTACAGGGAACTCGAAGAAGTACGTTGGTCAGATATAACTTGGCGACTCGTACCTCAAACTTCAGGGAACGGAAAAGTTACCCAGCAAGTAATACATTTAAAGGTACAGCTTCACGCCTGGCTAAGCCACAAGTGAAATACGGGTGAGCCACAGGTTAGGGCCAGGTAGTGGGACAGGTGTGCTCCAGGCTGACAGCGTCTAACTGGACTGTCATTGACTGTTTATATCACAGAGGAAGAATTAAACATTAACTCTACCTCAAGGGGAGGGGGATCGTAGAGCAACAACCTTCATGAGATCTGGCTGTGGATAGAGAGAAAGAGAGATAGAGAGAAAGAAAGAGAGAACAATGGATAGTCAAGGACTGATTTATTGCCGTAGAGATTAAAGTCTGAATTCAGAGATGTTTTGCACTACAATATATTTCCCGAAACGTATGAAAGAACAATCAAACTGACAGAACATAAAAACTTGAACTCTTGAGCCACTGTACCTTTCGAGGACACGCACGCAACTTTCTCAAAAGAGCCCCCCATGCCAAGTATTGCAGTGCAAAGAGAAATGTATCATGTAGGCTGCTTAAGCAACTTAAATATATACAGCTCACCAGAAGTGAAAACCGTTAGTTGCCTAAAATGATTTTTTTACATGAAATTGTTTTTAGCCATAGTGACTGATCATTTCAACTTTAGTTGAAGTAGGCTATAATGTAGAAGTATGCTTATTGACAGACCTGTCACAAGAATTAACTGACAGATCATAAGTGCCTTTTAATTGTTTGCATTCATCAAAGAGTCTGGGCACAGTCAGAATGTGGAGAAGATCAGGAAAAAGGGCACGCTTTCACCAGGTAAAAATTGGGCTGAAGAAATAAGTTAATTTTACTGGGAACTAAATGAGATTATCAGCAGAAATCTCCGCATGTGAGAGCAGTGAAATGTAAAATCCCAATATTTGTTTAAATGGGATACATTTCACTTGCCATAATTGTCAGATTACTATACTTTTTCTACACGTTACATGAACATTATATGATATTATGAAATATCTTTCCAACAGGAAATCCATTGAAATCATTTATTACGTACACACATATTGGCAGCAAACACTTACTGGATTGATTGTTCCCTGGAACCCCTTTTAATCTCTTGTTTGGGCATTTAGCACATGGTTTTATCTGGTATTTGCATGTGAACACAGGGCAAGGCTACAAACACACACACACACACACGCACACACACACACACACACCTTTACTGATTGCCAGGGGTAGATCATTGTGTTGGATAGTGAAACTGTTGAGTACGTGTGTGTTGTCATCACAAAAAAAAAGGTATGTGTGAATACAGTCCGAGGATATCATGAATGTGACATTCCAACCATTCAGCAGCATTCTGTGGTCTGTCCCACAGACTGTTGGCTTTCGCTCAGTACATTTTTATAGTAATTAGGGTATTGCAGCATTATTTTGTAAATATTTCATAGTGGGCTAATCATCACATACATAAGTGTAGGGTGTTCAACAACAGAGCCTTATACATGAGCTTACTACCCAAAACGTGACTTGATTCACAGGCTCGGCTGGAGTCACTTTTTTTCAAACTTGATGAGTACAGATGACGTCATGAAACTCTCACTGAAAAAAGATATATTTACTTGTTTTCTTACTCACTTTTTTACAACTTTGTTGATAGCGAGATAGTACACATTCAAACCTCCATTCAAACAAATTAATTTATCTTAGAGCGAACCAGGTTCACTTTTCTGCTCCACTGTTTAATATAGTTTGCAATGTAAATAATGTACTGCGTGAACTTATTTGTCTGAGAGCACACATATGATGCAAAATTGAAAGAACTTTAAGGACAGTTTCTTGTAGTAGTACTTTTCCTTCAAATTGCTTGTTTTTTAAACGATCATTTAACTTTACATAATAAAACGATAATTATTTCTTCTCTCAATCACAACAACTTTCTAGCTGTCAAATAGCTGATATAAGACCTTGTCACACTATAAATTACAGTAAGTCATTAACTTCAGTGCCAAAACCATTAGAATAGTTTAGATCAAAAGAATGCTTACAGTCCCATTATTACAGAACGCTTAACAAATGCTGATAAGGGAGCAAGAATTGATGAGCACTTGCAGTGGGTCACTGTAAAACAGTGATGTAGTCAAAGTGCCGAGTCCTAAGTCCCCTGTTTACAAGTCCAAGTCACATGTATCTGTTTCAAGTCTGAGTATTTTGGTGTCTAGTCCTTAAGTGCTGAACTCTGAGTCACTGGGTCTGAGTTTAATAAATTTGGCTAGTGTCAGCCTAGCGAGATTTGACTAGCCATAAAGTATGTGATCATTATTTAGTAATCGTAACAGGCTCTCTGACACATTTGTGTAATTGCTCGCTGTTAGGTGTGCAGATTTGTTATTCAAGATTTCTGGCAGGATGTACAAAATACTTTACATCTTGATTTTGTTGATTTTGTTGGTTTTGTTTGGCAGTTTGAAATGTTCATTGGGCACATATGGATCAATATAATATTGTGATATGCTGAAAATGAATTAGATTTGAAATTTGCATTGATTTGATTTTGTATACTGTGGTATTTTATTTGTAATGTACTGTTTTGCAGGTCTCAAATAGCTACCTGCATAAATAAGAAATAATAATAATTAAAGGAGATGGGTTTTATTTGACATTTTAATAATTTAGCTGGCACTCTTATCCAAAGCAATTTACATACGTTACTGAATTACTACTTAGGGACAGATTGGAAAGCCAGGACACTCTGAGTTAACACCCTTTCTCTTACAAGTGTCAAGACACCTCTTCAATGCTCCATTTGAAATATGGCACAATATGCTAATTACAGTCCTCTTCACTGCCTTAAAAAAATTGCTTTTAGATTTTTAGGATAGTGGGATGAGTGCCCTCTTCTGGCCCTGCAACACCATGTTCAGCAGTATCTGGTCTGCCTGAAAAATATCTATCTTAATAATGACAGACAATGACAAATATAAAAAAATGTGAGTTCATAAATAGCTCAAAGTAGTTGTTGGACTGTCTCTATCCATGTAACTCTTTCACTCAGGGGAGAGGATTTGAGCTAGTACGAGTGCAGTGTCATCTGGTTATATTGTTCTCCCCCACTATTGGGTGAAAGATAGAACTTGGTGAAATAACGATTACCTACGTAAAAAAGTTCTGTCACATCAAAAATACAAAATTGGGGAACCCTAATCAATTGTGTTATATACCATGTAGGTTGCAGGATTTTACAGTTAGCTTTCTCTAACATCTCCTCCAAAGGCATCTCACTGGCTCTATGGAGGTTATAAATATAACCAAACAAACAAACATTTTTTTTCACATGTCATACGCTAATGTTGCAAGACAGTGGTAGATGGGTATGACAACTATAGTAAATTAGACCCAATAGTGATATTTTAGTTTTTATTCAAAATAAATGTCCCCCACACTATTTGATTGTAAAGCTTATGTGTCAAGGAGAAATTTGACAGAAAACAAGCTTTTGAGGTCCACATATGCCTGTGTATTCCTACATTGCTAAAAAGTGATAGAGAGGATATAATATCAGAAAATGAGAGTGATATAAGAAAATGTCCATAATATAAAGCTCTGGAAAAAATTAAGAGACCATTGTATGTAGCTGTATGTAGTGTAAGAGCATCTGTTTGTCAGGGTGGTAATACAGGTCTACTCATCTCTTCAAAGTGGAGATTGTCTCCCTACTTTCTCTGCTGTCTAACTCCTCTTTGAATTTCATGCTGTCAGTGTCACTTGTATGTTCAAGGTTGTCATGTATCATCCAACAAGTGCCCTTTAAGACTTCCTCAATATGCTTGACAAGTTGATAAGCTGACTTCCAGATGATGGCTTACCACAAATTTTATTGGGCTACTTCAACCTCAAAACAAATGTAACAACTTCTATTAATTTCTTTCCACTCATTTTCTCTTTTGACCTCACCCTATCCCAGGCCACTCCCACTCATAATGCAGGCAGTTCAATGAACCTCATCTTTACCAGACTGTCGGGTGACTGTTCTCATTAACCCCCCCCCTCCAGGTACATTATCACTAATTTGTCTTCTCTCTTTCTTTCTACTCTACCCTCCCCTCTCCACTACCCAGATTGTTTCAGTTCTCACTTCCCTAGTACTATCTCCTCTTCTATCTTGATTTCTCACCGATTTTGGCTTTAAAATATTTACAAGCTAACCTCCACACTCTCATTTGGCCCAATGAACCTGAGACTCAAGGAGAAAGTAAGTGGGCTGTAATCAGGGGAATCATTTGGCTTTAAGCAACAAATATCAAATTCAGGTGGCACTTAAGTTAGTGGAAGTTAAAATAGGGTGAGAGAGATTTTTTGGTGAGGATCCTAGCACGGGTTCCTGAATTGAAGTTGGGTCTGAACCGTCCTCAATGTTCCATTTCTGTATGGCTGCAGCTAAGTAGAGTCTTTCTGTTTGATCGAAAGCTTTTTCAGCAACTAGAGATATGACAGCAAGCTCTACATTAGATAACCTTGGAGAACACAATATATTCAATAGATGGGTGAGATTAATACATTACTCCCTTTTGGGAATTTCTTCCAGTGATATACAATTGGTCTCCTTTGTCCACCAATGTAGTAAGTCCAAAGTCTTTTTTTTCATCTTCTGATCTGTGCTCTGGTGCAAAATTGGCCTCTCAACTTCTTCAGGATCCCTTACCTTTTTATGATTAACTATAATAAAAATCTCATTCAAAGTAACTGGCAGTTCCTCCTTGACATTAGATTACGCAAACATTTTATGGAAACAGGTCGACTGAAGTTCACCAAATTTCTCATGAAATTCTCTAGGTAAACCGCAGGTGTCTTGTCACTTTTTAAATACAATATTTTTTGTATTTCTACCACTGTTTTAGACATACACAGGCAAGGGCGTAGGAGCCGAGGGGGGGTGGGTGGGCATGTCCACCTCAATTTTAGGAATGGGTTAAACTGTCCCCCTCAATAATGTTTTTTTGCATAATACTTTTATTGTGAAAAAATGACGTTGGAACTTGACGCGTCCCTGTCGCGACCTAATCCGACATTCTCTTTCATTCTTTCATGATGAGTGTGTGTAGACTGGCTAAGTGGATTACTGTAGCTATTAGTTTTGATTTCACAATAAGTACAATGCTTATAAATGTCAGTAAATTTTCATAGCTATAGAACAAATGAACGTGATAGAATTTAATCTTTCTTCTGGCTAAAAAATATTGTTAAGATGTGGTTAGCTAGCTATCTTTATTTTCAGGTTTTATTTAACAAAGGTTATCTAGCAAGCAAACAGTAGCTTGCTTGCAAGATATCACTGAGTAGTTCCTATGGCTGTGTGAAAAAGTGATAGTAAATTATTTGAAAGGAAGAACGCCTGCTAAAATGATTTGCAAAATCTCTGTCTTAACATCTGCTTCAACAATGTCACCACCCATAAACGAATAAAGACCTTCCCCAACCAGAAGCCGTGGATAAACAGAGAGGTCCGACAACTGCGTTGCTTTCAGATCTGGCAATGCAGAGGCCTACAACTCATCCAGGGCCAACCTGAAAAGGGGCATCAAAATGGCTGTAGGTTTCCAATGAATTAAGCCTTAAGCTCTAACGATTCCCCTCGTCCAAATCCACCTAAAGAAATCCACAGGGCCACTCAATCTAGTTGAACTATTTACTTTGACATAAGCAGTAATTGGTAAAAAAAAGATTTCAATTTCAGAATCATTAATAATACAGAAAATAGCGAGAGAGGTAAAACAATTGTGTGGCTCCACTCTCTCCTTGCCTGACAGCCAAAAGATTACAACCAGTGATGGGTCGTTCGCGAATGATTCATTCTTTTTGATTAATCTCAGTATCTTCAAATCTCGTTCACTGGAAGGAATGATGAACGATGATCCACAGATCTTCGAATCTCGTTCACCGGAAGGAACGATGAACGAAATAAACGATGATCCATGGATCTTTAGGCACTTTGGATCTCCTGAGAACGATGGAATGCGAATGACTAATGAGGAAATAAATCTATCTGCTTACGCATGCTAGCTCCATCTGGACCTCCGCCCACAATCCCTTGCGGAAGGCTGTCCAAAGAGCCAGCTCGTTCCATCCGCTGGACGTCCCCACCGTCTGAAACGCGAGGGCATACCCCGAGGCCGTACTGTTGCCCTGCCTCAGACGCAGAAGTGGATGACAAAGTGAAAACAGGTGTGTCCGCGTGGTGCGCTGCTGCCATCACTCTCCGGCCGGTGGTTAGTACACCAGTGAGGTGGAACGCCAGATAGGAAGAGAAGCTATGGTGCCACACAGAGCAGATGTCACAGCATGAAGAGACGCAATACAAGCATCTTGTTGCAAACAATGGGAAATAAAACTCTCTTGAACACTTGCATTGTGACTGGACTGGAAATCAGTAGCCTGGATGACAACCAGTTTATTGAACTGCCAGAGGTATTTTCACAAAAGAACATTCCTGTAACCAAAGATAATATCCCCCACCAAGAGGATGTTAACAAATGGCCTCACTGAAAGGAGGTGAAACTTTCAACTATCCAAGCAGAGGTTGGATTACTCACAGGAGCAAACGTTCCCAAGGCGATGGAACCACTACAAGTGGTAGGCAGCGTGGATGATGGACCATACGCCGTGAGAACAATATTAGGCTGAATGGTAAACGGACCACTCAGAGGTGGAAGCGATATAATAGAGACAAACAAATTGACAGAAGTTACTGCAAATCGAATCTCAGTAGCCAAGCTGAGCTACTGGCAACTGCAGTTCAAGCAGGAATTTCCTGATGCTGGACAAAACAAAGAACTCAAAATGTCCAAGGATGATCACAAGTTTATTAACATGATGTCTCAATCCTCAAAATTTGTGGATGATCATTACAGTATTTGCCTTCCAGTGAGGAACAAGTCATTGTGCATGCCAAACAACAGATCAGTCGCCGAGCAACATGCGCTGAACTTATGGAAAAGATTCTCTAGAGATCCAGGCTCCGGCTCCACCCAAGTGGGCATAAGATGGGAACGGCGCGCCAGACAGTCCCAGTCCCGGAGCTGCCCATCAATGGCAATTGCTCAGGCGATGAAGGCGTCCAACGACATGGAACCGCTTATGCACGCCAGCTCCATCTGGACCTCTGCCCGCAATCCCTTGCGAAAGGCTGTCCGATGAGCTGGCTCGTTCCATCCGCTGGATGCCCCCACCACTTTAAGTCATAAAATTAGGTTTTATGCATTCTAAATAATCCACACATTTTAGTAAGTGTGAGGAATAAAACAATTAAGTTACTACATCACTGTAAATATGAACTGTAAATACTTCAACCAGTAAATACTGTAAATATTCCTTCCAAATCCTAATAAATAAATGAACTGTGTAGTTACTATTGTTTGCATATGAACTTATTGCATGCTAATTAGTGAAATATTTATATTTTATTAAGAAACTGCATTTAGGCTCCTACATTACCAGCCCCTAATTGTTATCAATGTACTAGTAACAATTACCAAAAACATTTTAACTTAAATTGAGGAGCCTACATGTTATATATCTGAGTTAAAATTCAACTATCTAATGAAATCTTCTTCCTGCTCTTTGCTCCGTCTGAAACGGAGACTTGCCTTCAGATTTAGTCCATCATTATAGTTCATCAATTATCCTCACAATTTTGAAGAAGACATAGCTTTGTTACTGTTAAAAGTTGTTGGTCCTGATCTTAACTTTCACTTGATGAGCAAAGCCTTTGTTGTCAGGAAAGGTCTCCACAATTCTTCCAAGTGGCCATGAATTTCTGGGTGAAGTGTTGTCCACAATTAGCACCACGTCACCGACACAGAAGTTTCTTCCAGGCATGGACCATCGTTGACGTACTTGTAGCTGCATAAGGTATTCTTTACATCAGCGTTTCCAGAAGACATCCGCGAGGTACTGGACTTGCCTCCATCTGCACTTAGCGTACTTGTCATCCTTGTTGAATACTCCTGGTGGTAGCTCAGGCTTGACCTTGAGTAACACCAGGTGGTTGGGTATTAAGGCCTCTAAATCATTTAAGTCTGAAGATGCCTTTGTGATGGGCCTGCTGATTATGACGGCCTCAGCTTCACACAGCAAAATATAAAGACCTTCTTCATCCAAAGGTTGTTCCTTCACTGTTCAGTATTTTTCTCACTGAGTGGATCAGCCACTCCCAGCTTCCTCTGTGGTGAGAACCTGCAGGAGAACTGAAATGCCATTGGACACCCTTCTGTTGCAAAGTTTTTGCGATCTTGCTGGTGTTCCATTCCTTGATCGATTTCTTCAACTCACTGTCAGACAACCGGATGTTGGTTCCATTTTCTGAGTACATCTCTTTGACTTGTCCTCTTCTGGCAGGGAATCTTTTAATTTTGTTGAGGCACGCATCAGTATCAAGTGCAGATGTGACTTCTAAATGTACAGCTCGCATGGCGAGATAGGTAAAGATGACACTGTATCTCTTTGCTTGCCCTCTTCCTCTTTTCACCAGCAATGCGCCGAAGTAGTCGACGCCAACTCTTGTGAATGGAGGATCATCAGGAAGGACCCTGCATTTTTGTAGGTCTGCCATGAGTTGCTTGCCAGCAGTTTTGTGTAGTTTTCTATAGGTAACGCATTTGGATAAGAATTTTCTGATGTCTTTGTTCACTCCAGGGATCCAGAATCTTTGACGCAGTTGAGCCAACATGTGATTCCTTCCGGTGTGAGCTGTAATGTCATGAATGTGTCCAAGCACAAGCCTTGTGATGTGTGAATTTTTTGGCAAAATTGCTTGGTGCTTGGACTCATTTGGCACTGCTGCTCGGCACAACCTTCCTCCATCTGTGATGACTCCGTCTTCAAGTACTGGATTCAACTTATAGAGTGAGCTACTTTTCTTCACCTTTTGATGTTCCCTTAACATTGCCCAGTCTTTTTGAATCTTTGTTTTTGACAGTACTTCATGATTTCTGTTTCTGCTTTGGTCAAGTCTTCACAGGTTAGGTGTGTTCCTTTGAAAGCCTTCTTGAACTGATTTATTCTACTTTCTCCATTTGATGCGTTTGATTCCTTTCTCTTTGCTTTCAGTTCCTTAAGCAAATCTTTCAATTTCAGAAACCAGGCAAAAGCACGTTTTAGCTTTGTCCAGGATGAGTAGTGGATCATCAACTGGTCCGTTGGATCCTTGGGCTCTTGCGCCTGAATGACATTCGCTAGAGCTACTCTTTTGACATCTGGTTCATCGATGTCCAGCATTCCAGGATTCTTGGGCCACTGGTCTTGTGCCATGAGCAAGAAACCTGGTCCTGAAAACCAGCTTTCATATTTCAAGAATGCTTCCACAGTCTGCCCTCTTAAAACATGATCAGCAGGATTCAGAGTAGTACTGACGTATCTCCACTGTGAAGTCTGTTGAGATTCTATTAGCAACAAAGGTCTTGAAACTTGTGCTTTCATTGTTCAAGTACTTTAGCACAGCCATGCTATCTGTCCGAAAGATTGAGTCCTGAAGTTCCATTTCAAAGCTCTTTAGGAGCTCTTTTGGTATGGCCATTTGGTATGGCCATTTTTGGTAAAGCCATTTCAAAGCTCTTTTGGTATGGTTGGAGACTTCAAGGGCACGACCCTTGCCGTTTCCATCATCATAGTGGATTGAGCTTCAGTAGGTAGTGTGCAGCAGTAGGTAGCTTGTTTTTCCGTAGGCGTCTTCACTCACGTCAGCAAAGTGGTGTAGCTGTGTGAAGATTGGTGCACAAAACAGGTTTGTCTTGACGTATCTGTCAACTCCAAAATTCTCAAGCTGTTGCAGCCCTAAGACCCACTTTTTCCAACTCTTAACAACATTGCCTGGTAGGTCTTCGTCCCAGCTATATTTCTGCCGGCATAAATCTTGCAGGATTCTTTTGGCAGGTAGTACTACTGGAGCGAGAAAGCCCAATAGGTCAAAGATGGAACTGACAAGCGAAAGCAGGCCTCTCCTTGTGTGTGGTCAATCTTTGAGGTTGATCTTGAACTTAAACTGATTCGGTACACCACTGCATTCCCAATGCTCTCTCCATCAGCAAGCTGTCTTCATCCAAATCCAGAAGAGGAAAAGGTCCTTCCTCTTTGAGAATTGAGCTGAGCAAATTCCGTCCGTTTTGTCAGGTGAAATGTACCTTTCGCCAACATGCTTCTCAAGTCTGCGATTGCTGTGTCTTCATCAGTAGTGGACTTCAGACATACGTTGTCTACGTAAAAAAAAAATCTTGACAGTTTTGGCAGCTTCTTGACCAAATTCATCCTCAAAATCTGTTGCACATTTCTGAAGCTTAGGTTGCAACACTTGGTGATGATATTGCACCTAAGATGTGTACCAACATCTTGTGTTCAACAAGCTCTTGCTCATAGTTCCCATCAGGACACCAAAGAAACCTGAAGAGATCCGTGTCTTCGGTGCTGACTCTGACCTGGTGAAACATGGCCTCCATGTCGGCCATAGCTGCCACGCTCTCTTGTCGGAATATAGTGAGGAACCCCACTAGTGAGCTTGTTAGGTCCGGTCCCTGCAGGAGCAGTTGGTTCAGTGACATTCCTCGAAAGCTTGCTCTGCAATCAAAGACAACATGCAGTTTTTGCTTGACTGGATGTCTAACTCCATGGTGAGGCAGATACCATGTTCGCCCCTCAGTTGGCTAACGTTCAGCACTGCCAAGCTTCACCACATAGCCTATCTTAAGGATGTCATCCATGAATGCAACATATTTTGTTTAAAACTTGACATCTCTAGAGAATGCTTTCCATAAGTTCAGCGCACATTGCTCAGCGACTGATCTGTTGTTTGGCATGCACCGTGACTTGTTCCTCACTGGAAGGCAAATACTGTAATGATCATCTACAAATTTTGAGGATTGAGACACCATGTTAATAGACTTGTGATCTTTGCATAATGTGGCTTGGGTTTCTGTTGGATTGAGTCTCTCGTGCTTGTGGTAGTTTCTTTTATGTTTCCATAGAGCGGGTGCAATATATACCTAACTTGTTTGTTGACAAAGTTGACAAAATCTTTAAACTAAACTCTTTTCTTTGAATTTTCTTATAAGTCGCAGGCAGACTTTCTACAAGTTTCTTTGAGTCTGAATGATAACTTGTTAGCCAGTGCCTTTATGTTAGCAGTGTTTTTCAAGTCATCCATGTAGCTAATATCTGTCATCATGTTTGAGCAGCCTGTAAGCAGTAATGCAAATGACTGTAGTGTGGTCTTCAGGCTTGATTGTCTGCCAATCCAAGGCCTTTATAAGTAGGCTTCTGCTATCTTGTAGTCATCACTACAAAACTCCATTAGCATTTGTTTTGCTTTAGCATAACCTGCTGAAGGCTCCATGTGGATGCAGCTCTTAACCAATTTGTGCGGTTGTCCGCTTGTGTACTTCAGCAAAAATTGTAGGTGATCACGATTGTCATCAGTGAGACCTTCAACTCCATGTTCAATGGATCTAATAAAGGATTTATATTCAAGCGGGTCACCCTTAAAAGTTGGTATGGTGAGATCAGGAAGTAATGATGCTTTATGATTTCTCACTAGACATTCTGTGACGTTGGCCTGCTGAGTGATAGCCTTGCATAGATTATCAAGCACTTGTCTGTCATTGAATTCCATGTTCCATGTTCCATGTGCAGGTGAGGCTCCTTGGGGCGCTGCTGGCTGAACAACATATTTAACAGTGGGTGTAGGTGGGGCATGCAGTGATGGTGGTTGAAAGGTAGTGTTTACCTTTGTTTCACCAACCTGTTCATCTTCAATGATGCTCATGTTCGCCTGTGTGTACTCATATTTTTGCAAAACTTGAATTTTTACATCCAACATTTCAGTTGTTATATGTACATGTTTACCCCGAGAATCTCACTGCTGCTATCCCTGCATTTCAGTTGCACATGCTATTTTACACCTTCAATTTGCCTCGATTGCACATTTAGAATTGCCATGTGCACTTGCATTTGCCTCATTGCACAACTATCCAGTTAGGTCCGGAAATAATTGGACACTGACACAAGTTTTGTTATTTTGGCTTACCAAAATATAGTCCCGTTCCAGGTAAATAAGGAATATGGCCTTTAAGTGCAGTCTCTCAGTTTTAATTTGAAGGTATTCACATCCAAATTGGAGGAAGGGTTTAGGAATTACAGCTCTTTACCCACAACATGCAGTCAAAGGAGCTCTCAATGCAAGTGAAACAGACCATCCTTAAGCTGCAAACCAAAATCCATCACAGAAATAGCAGAAACATTAGGAGTGGCCCAATCAACAGTTTGGTACATTCTAAGAAAAAAAGAATGCACTGGTGAGCTCTGGACGTCCACGGAAGACAGCGGTGATAGATGATCGTAAGCTCCTTTCCATGGAAAAGAAAAACGCCTTCACAACTTCCAGCCAAGTGAAAAACACTCTCCAGGAGGTAGGCATATCATTATCCAAGTATACCATAAAGAGAAGACTTCACAAGAGCAAATACAGAGGGTTCACCACAAGCTGTAAACCATTCATAAGCCTCAAGAATAGAAAGGCCAGATTAGACTTTGCCAAAAATATCTAAAAAAGCCAGCCCAGGTCTGGAACAGCATTCTTTGGACAGATGAAACTAAGATCAACTTATACCAGAATGATGCGAAGAAAAAAGCATGGAGAAGGCTTGGAATGGCTCACAATCCGAAACGTAACACATCATCTGTAAAACATGGTGGAGGCAGTGTGATGGCATGGGCATGCATGGCTTCCAATGGCACTGGGTCACTAGTGTTTATTTAGCCAAATTTCACATTTTATTTATGATTGTGTCCAATTACATTTGAGCTCATGAAATAAGGGGACTGTGTATGAAAATGGTTGCAATTCCTAAACACAGAAATTTCCTCATTCTTTTACCACAAAAATCTGTTGAGAATAGTTAGCAAATTGGCTCTATGGACTGACTAGTCCTAGTGATACCGCAGGTCTGTTCAGGAATGATTAATACTACACTGATCAAAAAAATTTAGGGAACACGTAAATCACACATCGGGTCACAATGAATTAAATATATTAAAGATCAAAATCTTTTCTGTACATTGTGTAATTTGTCGAGAACAAAGTGACGTAACAATGGTCATTGGCAACCAAAATCACCAACCGAACTGGATTCAAACTCACAATGAAAATCAAAGTAAACAGTTGAAATCACAGGCTGTTCCAACTTGCATCAATTTCATCACGGCGACTCATAATGTGACTCAGTAGTGTGTATGACCCCCACGTGCCTGTATGCAGTCCTGACAATGTCTGGGCATTCTCCTGATGAGATGGCAGGTGGTGTCCTGGGGGATCTCCTCCCAGACCTGGATCAGGGCATCAGTGAGCTCCTGGACAGTCTGTGGTGCTACTTGGCAGCGTCGGATGCACCGATGCATAACGTCCCAGAGGTTCTCAATTGGATTCAGGTCTGGGGAACGTGAGGACCAGTCAATGGCATCAATGCCTTCGTCATCCAGGAACTGCCTACACACTCTGGCCATATGAGGCCGTTCATTGTCCTGCACCAGGAGGAACCCAGAGCCCACTGCACCAGCGTAAGGTCTGACGATGGGTCTGAGGATTTCATCCCGGTACCTAACCGCAGTCAGTCGTGCTAGTTGGCTAGCACGTGGAGGTCTGTGCGACCCTCCAAGGATATGCCTCCCCAGACCATCACTGACCCACCGCCAAACTGGTCATGCTGGAAGATGTTGCAGGCAGCATAACGCTTACCACAGCATCTCCAGAGTCTTTCACGTCTGTCACATGTGCTCAATGTGAACCTGCTCTCATCTGTGAAGAGAACGGGGCGCCAATGGTGGACCTGCCAATTCTGGTGTTCTCAGGTGAATGCCAATCGAGCTGCACGGTGCTGGGCTGTGAGCACAGGTCCCACTATAGGACGTCGGGCCCTCATGCCACCCTCATGGAGTCCGTTTCTGACAGTTTAGTCAGAAACATACACACCAGTAGCCCACTGGAGGTCATTATGTAGGGCTGTGGCAGTGCTCCTCTTGTTCCTCCTCGCACAAAGGAGCAGATACCAGTCCTGCTGCTGGGTTGATGCCCTTCTACGTCCAGCTCTCCTCATGTAATGGCCCATCTCCTGGTGTCTCCTCCAGGCTCTTGAGACTGTACTGGGAGACAAAGCAAACCTTCTTGCATGGATGTATGGATGTGCCATCCTGGAGCGTGGTCTGATAATCATGCCAGGCAGACCGGTTCTATGATTTCCAAAATGTCTGCCCTCATGTGCTTTTCTCAACAGTGTATGGTTAACAGACAATGATCTAAGATAGAAAAAACATAAAAAAGTCACTGGCAGTCCATTGGGCCAAAGAAAGTAGCTTGACGCTAAAGGAGAACGGCAGAAATTGTGCAAACAGGCTGACTAGAGGCCGGCAAATAATGGTGCTGCACAACAGTGGTGTGCAGAATGTCAACTCATAACCGGGCTATTGTAGCATGGGTCCATTGGCCATCACCAACACTGGAGAACTGAGGAGTAGAAAAACATTGCCTGGTCTGACAATAACCAGTTCCACAGACCTAAACCCAATGGAGCATCTTTAGGTGGAGATAAAACAGACTGTTTGCAGCCTATTTGAATGTACCACTGTGCAATCTGCAGCAGTCTGGGTTATATCGTCCTGTCAACGTGGACCAACTCCCCTGTGGAATGTTTCCGACTCCTTGTAGAATCCATGCACGGAACGATTCAGGTAAAAGCATCTAACCTAGATGTATGTACCCAATAAACTGGCCACTGAGTTTGATAGGAAGTCAGTGATTGTGTAATAACTGTAATTAAAGTTTGTAGTTAGTGTAATTGATATGGAAATTGACAAAGAAAACCATTTTCATCAGCAAGGATTTGGTGATTTAACGACTGCAGTGTAAGATATTAGACATTTCAGTAAGTAGTTGATCTAGGATTTTTTATAAAAAATAAAAAATTCTAATATCTTACACAGCAGTAGTTAAATCACCAGACCTAGGATTTTTTATCTTATCAATATAATAGTTTGAATGCAAAATTGATCATGAAGTCTGCATTGCCACTCTGATCACGGGCCCTGTGGGAAATTTTCTCTTTTAAATTTTCGGTCACCAATACATGAAGGACCAAAGTTGTTTCAAAAAAGGTTTTACTTTAAAATAGTGCTAGTACCTTAGCCATCAATAGTAGAAAAAACATATTACCACAGTCCACAAAGCTCATTTGAACTAAAGTGAGCTCTAGAGTAAGTTAATGTTAGCTCTCAATAATTTTCAAGTTGGCCATGTGTGACGCATGTTTCAGATCCAGACGAAAGCAATCAAGCAAAGCACAGAGACATTGGTCAACCAATGGTGTCTTAGTTAACCACCCACAAAATGACTGACACATCCAAATTATCATATGTCACAAATAAATACATAAATAAATAAAGAAAGAAATATATGACAAAAGTGTAATTCAGCGACCTTCCACAAGGTGGAGGCAATTTAGGGCTCTCTAACATTCTCTGACTTTATTTTTATAATAGGACATATTATATTAATTACATAAAAACAATAAAATAATTTACTTATGACACCCACTTTGTAACAAATGAAAAGAGAATATGAAGTTGCAAGAAAAGGTTTGTGAACCTTTTTGAATTACCTGCATACATGCATAAGTGGCTTCTAAAATACAGGCTGATCTTCATATAAGTCATAATGTTCCCTGCAGAGAACTGCCCTGTGTGAACATAGCAAATTTTAGGGAGGCATTGAGAAAGGTATTAACCCTGTTAAATCCAATTGATTTTGAAAATATGACTGATCATAAAATAAAAAATGTCTTTTATTTAAGGATAGTGATCACATGGAGCCATTAATTATCACATAGTTGTTTGGCTCCATTTTAAAACATAATGATAACAGAAATCACCCAAATGGCCCTGATCAAAAGTTTACATACCCTTGAATATTTGGCCTTGTTACAGACACACAAGGTGAAAATGGCAATTAAAGGTGAATTTCCCACACCTGTGGCTTTTTAAATTGCAATTAGTGTCTGTGTATAAATAGTCAATGAGTTTGTTAGCTCTCACGTGGATGCACTGAGCAGGCTAGATACTGAGCCATGGGGAGCAGAAAAGAACGGTCAAAAGACCTGCGTAACAAGGTAATGGAACTTTATAAAGATGGAAAAGGATATAAAAAGATATCCAAAGCCTTGCAAATGCCAGTCACTACTGTTCAATCACTTATTAAGAAGTGGAATATTTGGGGATCTCTTGATACCAAGCCATGGACGGGTAGACCAAGAAAGATTTCAGCCAAAACTGCTAGAAGAATTGTTCGGGGTACAAAGAAAAACCCACAGGTAACCTCAGGAGCATTACAGGCTGCTCTGGGAAAAGACGGTGTGGTTGTTTCAAGGAGCACAATATGACGATACTTGAACAAAAATTAGCTGCATGGTTGAGTTGCCAGAAAGAAGCCTTTACTGTGCCAATGCCACAAAAAAAGCCCAGTTACAATATGCCCGACAACGCCTTGACATGCCTCACAGCTTCTGGCACACTGTAATTTGGAGTGACAAGACCAAAATAGAGCTTTATGGTCACAACCATAAGCGTTATGTTTGGAGAGGGTCAACAAGGCCTATAGTGAACAGAATACCACCCCCACTGTGAAGCATGGTGGTGGCTCACTGATGTTTTGGGGTGTGTGAGCTGTAAAGACACAGCGAATCTTGTGAAAATTGATGGCAAGATGAATGCAGCATGTTATCAGAAAATACTGGCAGACAATTTGCATTCTTCTGCACGAAAAATGTACATGGGACACTCTTGGTCAAGTTGTGGTCAAGGCCAAGTTGACCCTCCAGTGGTTACAGCAGAAAACGGTGAAGGTTCTGGAGTGGCCATCACAGTCTCCTGACCTTAATATCATCGAGCCACACTGGGAAAATCTCAAACGTGCGGTTCATGCAAGACGACCAAAGACTTTGCATGACCTGGAGGCATTTTGCCAAGACGAATGTGCAGCTATACCACTGGCAAGAATCTGGGGCCTCATAGACAACTATTACAAAAGACTGCATGCTGTCATTGATGCTTAAGGGGGCAATACACAATATTAAGAACTGAGGGTATGCAGACTTTTGAACAGAGGTCAGTTCATTTTTTTCTTTGTTGCCATGTTTTGTTTTATGATTGCGCCATTCTGTAATGATATACAGTTGAATGTGAATCCCATAAGAAATAAAAGACGTGTTTTGCCTGCTCACTCATGTTTTCTTTACAAATGGTACATATATTATCAATTCTCAAAGGGTATGCAAAATTTTAAAAACTGTATATTCAAATTAGTTGTTATTTTCAAACATTGTTTTTAGGCATTCTACAATATGGCGACTATGTACAAAATTTCCTGTAATTTATAAATGGTTAATCAAAAATTGATGACAATACCCTTATTAAAGCTGCTTGCACTTTAACTTGGAAATAACATAGTTATTTTTCTTTGTTTGGAGAGGGGTCAACAAGAATGGAATATCATCCCCACTGTGAAGCATGGTGGTGGCTCAATGATGTTTTGGGGTTGTGTGAGCTCTAAAGGTACGGGGAATCTTGTGAAAATTGATGGCAAGATGAATGCAGTGTTATCAAAAAATACATAGTTATAGTTATAGAAAATACATAGTTATTTCCAATCCAGTGCGGGAATACAGAGTGACAAAAATGTGTCACTGTCCAAATACTATTTGAGGTCACTGTACATCTTGTTGGTATGATGCATTTCAGTCTGTCAAACAACCATCAGTGGCTGATATCAGAGCCGGATCGTAGCAGAAACGAGACTCTGAAATCAATTTAAGATATTATACAAGACCACACCATACCAGAACCAAATCACATAGGATCTTCCTGAAGTGTCCAACTGCAGAGAACTCATTGCTCCCTTTGGTGGATGACTGTCTTAAGAGGCAAGGGATTCAGGAGGAAAAAGTGGGAGGGGGGCATGTTTCCCTTAGGAGAGATTTTAAAGGCACTTTTCTTGATTTTTTTGTTATGTACAGCTCCGGAAAAAATTAAGAGACCACTGCACCTTTTTCTTTCCTTTCCAAAAAAGTCGAAAAGGAAGGTTTTGATTGAGGAACAGAAGGGTTAAAATTAAGAGACCACTGCAAATTGAATGCTTCTGTTCCTCACTCAAAAACTTTCCTTTTCAACATTTTTGGAAAGGAAAGATAAAGGTGCAGTGGTCTCTTAATTTTTTCCGGAGATGTATGTCTTTTTATATTTTTCACGTTTTTATGTCACTTATTTAAAAAAATATAAACAGTATAATCCAAAAACCACACCCAGAAAATCCTCGAAGTCAGGTACCCATGCCCCCTTAAAGTCCATCTGAACCCATTTTATCCCCATACAGAAACCTACTACTGTCTCATTAAGGCTCACAATACATTTGACTGTGGAGCCCTTTTACATCCAGAAACTCAAAGTTATATTCATTTAATGGACTAGCTGTTGAATTCTTCATTTATTCATTTTAATTAAATCTTGTAAGCAAGGCAACATGCACTTGTATTACTCTTTGGTCTCATGGGGAATTGAGAACACTATACAGAGTTCAAAACGAAGTTGTAACAGAAGCGCATCAGGTATTCAAAAATGATAAACCACTACAGGTGCACATGGAGTGTGTAATGAATTCACACGAGATGGAGGGATGGATCGAAGCGCAGAGCGCAGGGACTCCTTTATTAGGGAGAAAACACAGGAGTGCCAAAGGAACAGGCAGTGGCGTTGTCAATGGGCAGGCGATTGGTCGGTAGCAGTCAAAGCAAGTAGGCAGGAGGCAGAGGTACAAAGGGTAATCCAAAAGAGGCGGTCAACAGGCAGGCAATGGTCAGGAAACAGAAACGGGCTGATATAAGAAGTAGGCAGGGATAATGCCACGCTCAGGAGAAGAAGGCTCAGTAGAGTTGCATACACAAACAATACCTCACAAAGACTGGCAGCAAACACAGCACTTATATAGGGGTTGAACGAGACACAGGTGCAAACAATAATGGGGATTGGGTAGGCAACATTCAAGGCAACAAAGGAAACAGGTCACTTCCCGGATTTCACAGGCAGGCTACATTCAAGTCAA
>JACXGI010000650.1:0-51991 GCA_016801175.1 Esox masquinongy
AGATGTGGCATGTAAACATGAACCATTGATCTGGCAGGGGAGAAGTGGCAGGGAGTTGTATAAATCTGCGTGCTGATGAGGTGACTGGGGACAGGTGTGTGATTTGGTGATTGGTGACAGGTGTGTGATTTGGTGTGCACTGAGACTCAGGGGCGCGGGCGCCCTCTGCTGCGCGCTCGCGGAGGCGGGGTCGTGACAGAAGTAGCCATACATAGTTATATTATTTTCAGACATGACAGAAATAATAAGCATGGGGAGAAATAAGCATATATACAGTCACCGGCCAATTAGGTTCTAATTAGGTCTAGTCAGCCAATCACATGGCAGCAACTCAGTGCATTTAGGCATGTAGATATGGTCTAGACGATCTGTTGAAGTTCAAACCAAACATCAGAATAGGGAAGAAAGGTGATTTAAGTAACTTTGAACGTGGCATAGTTGTTGGTGCTAGACAGGCTGGTTTGAGTATTTCAGAAATCGCTGATCTACTGGGCTTTTCTCGCACAACCATCTCTAGGTTTTACAGAGAATGGTCAGAAAAAGAGAAAATATCTAGACTGGTTTGAGCTGATGGAAAGGCAATAGTATCTCAAATAACCACTTGTTACAACCAAGGTATGCAGATGAGCTACAGCAGCAGAAGACCACACCATGTGCCACTCCTGTCAGATAAGAAAAGCAAACTGAGGCTACGATTTGCACGGGCAATAGAAGATTGAAAAAAATTGGACAATAGAAGATTGAAAAATAGTTGCCTGGTCTGATGAGTGTCAATTTTGCTGCGACATTCAGATGGTTGGGTCAGAATTTGGCGTAAACAACATGAAGCATGGATCCACCCTGCCTTGTATCACCGGTTCTGGCTGGTGGTGGTGGTGTAATGATGTGGGGGATATTGTCTTGGCACACTTTGGTCTCCTTAGTTCTAACATGAGCATTGTTTAAACACCACAACCTACCTGAGTACTGTTGCTGACAATGTCCATCCCTTTATGACCATAGTGTACACATCCTCTAACAGCTACTTCCAGCAGGATAACGCACCATGTCACAAAGCTCACATCAGCTCAAACTGGTTTTCTTGAACATGACAATGAGTTCACTGTACTCAAATGGCCTCCAGTCACCAGATCTTAATCCAATAGAGTGCCTTTGGGATGTGGTGGATCGGGAGATTCGCATCATGGATGTGCAGCTGACAAATCTGCAGCAATTGCGGGATGCTATAATGTCAATACGGATCAAAGTCTCTGAGGAATGTTTCCAGCACGTTGCTGAGGCTATACCATGAAGAATTAAGGCAGTTCTGAAGGCAAAAGGGGGTCCAACCTGGTACTAGCAAGGTGCACCAAAAGTGGCCAGTGAGTGTATATACAAAACCACATTTCAGTTAAGGTCAGAAATTATTTGATGATCCCAGTTGTAGAGGCCATTTGGCTTCAAATTCACTTACCTCATATTAAAGCTGGACTAGGTAACACTGAAAATAATTCAAATGTGAGAAACAATGCCCCCAATTCTTCCCTCTACTCCCCCTCTCCCTGCAGCCCGAGTTTGATTGACAGCTGAGTTTCTCTTTCCTAATCACATGAACATGCATGCAGGCAATCTCATGCAATTTTTAGACACAGAAAATTAATCAACATAGAACCAGTTAAATGCAATGGCAACAACACGGGTAAGAAACGTTAGATATCTAGTTATATGTGTTTCTTTAAACAAACGTATATTTTATGTAAATTGTGTTAAAGACTAGCCAGTTACGCAGCTGAATGTAGCCCAGCCAATGTTAGCTTAGTGGTTCTGGGAGATAGCTCTAGTTAGCTATCCTAGTAGATGTTACTATGCAGGACTTAGCCATGTTGGTGTTAACTAGCTGAGTTTTCAAACAAATATTTTTGCATTGAACAAAATTCCAAAATTACCCAGACAGTAGATGTGAGCTTGCGCTTGCTAGCTACTGTAAAATGTGTAACTTTAGTCAGGTTATCCCACAAATGATGTCAGCCTGCCTGTAGCCTTCTGTGGCAAACTGAAAACCACATTATACATATTTGTTACATGCCAGCTAGATAGACAGTGAAGCTACATATATAATACTTTGAAAAATCAGTTTATCCTTTTCAATTCCCTAATGATAGCTAGCCTAGCTGCGTCCACTGGGAGCTACAGTTGGCTGGTGTAACACGGTATCAAGCTAAACAACCTGTATAAAAATGGCCAAAATATTTTTGCCTGTCCTGAAAAAGAGCGCTAACACCATGTCCAACTTAACATTTTCATTTGGTAACTAGCCAAGCTAGCATTAGCGTAGCAGCACTGGTAGCTACCTATAGTTAACTATTCAAATACAAAGCTAAACAATTTGTTTAATAATGTGAATAAATAATTTTACCTGTCCAGAAGAAAAAACACTCAGAGTTGAACTTGATCCCTTTTAATGCCATTAGTACTTTCCACCTTGGAAATGCTGCTGAACCAATATTTATTCTTATTTTCACCCTTGATTAATCCAGCTCTTTTACAAATAGCTTTACTCTCTGAAATATTTCTTCAGTTTGCAGTTTTCAAAGTGTATGCTGTTGTAGGCAACGGAGGAATTGGCATGTTGTTGTTATCTCTAGCTGCCATTGTAGCTTCTGTCTGAAAATTTTCTTCGCTCCTAATCGCAGACTTATTCTACCACCAGGCAGTATGCACATGTATTCACAAAGAGAGCCAAGCCCTGCCTCACCAAAGGGGATTGGATAAAGATTGTCTGGATTCCAGGTGTGGGTTTCCAGGTTCGGGGAGCTGTCTGTGTTGCTAACCATCTCTCACAGAGCCTCATTTAACTTAGACACTATGCCTCCTCCAGGCATTTAGGGCAGTAAATTCATCAGTCTTTAGCCATGTTTCACACCGGTCAATAACATCCAGTTTATGATCAGTGATTAATTCATTTACTGCAATTGCCTTTGAAGCAAGGGATCTAACATTAAAGAGTCCCATTTTGAGTTGTTAGGCACTAGTCATTTTTATTCATGAACAAGTTGGAGGAAGGCTTTATCTTAATAAAGGTTGCTTTTGTTAACTTTTCTCAGTCTCAATAGGCAACACTATGCTAACTGCTCTGCCTAAGCTATCGGCAGACTCCACTATGCTAGCAGGCTGGCTAACAGCCAGCAGCCTGAAGTGCACTCTATCTCATGGTGAGGCTATAGAAGTGAGACTCCTGTCTATTTTCCTAGATAAAAGAGCACCACTCCAGCTAGGATAGAGTCTGTCGCTTTTCAGCAAATCAGGCTTGGCACTAATTCTGAGAGAGTCCCAAAAAGAGAGCCAGTTATCTACAAACTCTACCTCCTATGACGGGCAGAACTCAGTTTTCAGCCAGCGATTGAGTTGCTCAAGGCTGCTGTAGAGCTCGTCACTACCCCTAGCTGGAAGAGCCCAGAGACAATTACTCGATGCTGACACATCTTTCTAGCTAGTTTACACGCTGATGCTATGCTCTGCTTCATAAACTCTTACTGTTTCATCCTAACGTCGTTGGTGCCAACGTGAATAACAATATCTCTGTACTTGCTAGTTTTAGACTTTGCTAGCACCAACCCCAGATTTGGGTCTACATTGGTAGCTCTGCCCCTCGGTAAACAGTGTACGATTGCCGGCTGATTCTTCAGTCTAATACTGTGGGTAATGGAATCGCCGATGACTAGAGTCTTCAGCTTTTCCGAGCCACCGTTAGAAAATGCCTGCCGATCATTCTCCTCTGAAGACTGCACGGGCCTTGATTACGACTCCAGTGGTTAAAACCTGTTGAAAACCTTTGTCGGCTCTAGTAGCGACCCAGGTTTAACTGGTCGGCAGCATTTCTTCCCAGTGACCAAGGGAACGTTTTTGCCCGGCTGCAGGTGCAGTGCCGGGTTTCTAACAACACTATTGTTTCTTCCTGGTGGCACAGACGCTGTTTTTTTCCATTTCTACACTAACATAATCCTTGCCTGACATTTGCATCTGAAGCTGAGCCTTTAACTCTGCGATCTTTACCTGAAGAAGATAGTTTCTTTCATGTTGAGATTACAACAACTACAATGAGAAGGCATAATGGTACTTAGCTTCGGGTGTTCAAGCAAGCAAGCAAGTTTATTTATATGCACTTGTGCTCAAGTTTGCATACCCTTGGAGAATTGGTAATATATGTACCATTTGTTTAGGAAAACATGAGTGAGCAGGCAAAACACGTCTTTTATTTCTTATGGGATTCACATTCAACTGTAGGTCATAACAGAATGGCACAATCATAAAACAAAACATGGCAACAAAGAAAAAAATGAACTGACCCCTGTTAAAAAGTCTGCATACCCTTAGTTATTAATTCTGTGTATTGCCCCCTTTAGCATCAATAACAGCATGCGGTCTTTTGTAATAGTTGTCTATGAGGCCCCGGATTCTTGCAGGTGGTATAGCTGCCCATTCGTCTTGGCAAAATTCCTCCAGGTCATGCAAAGTCTTTGGTCGTCTTGCATGAACCGCACGTTTCAGATCTCCCCAGAGTCGCTCAATGATTTTAAGGTCAGGAGACTGTGATGGCAACTCCAGAACCTTCACCTTTTTCTGCTGTAACCACTGGAGGGCCAACTTGGCCTTGTGCTTAGGGTCATTGTCGTGCTGGAAAGTCCAAGAGCGTCCCATGCACAGCTTTCGTGTAGAATAATGCAAATTGTCTGTCAGTATTTTCTGATCACATGCTGCATTCATCTTGCCATCAATTTTCACAAGATTCCCCGTGCCTTTAGAGCTCACACACCCCCAAAACATCAGGGAGCCACCACCATGCTTCACAGTGGGGATGGTATTCTGTTCACTATAGGCCTTGTTGACCCCTCTCCAAACATAGCGCTTATGGTTGTGACCATAAAGCTCTATTTTGGTCTTGTCACTCCAAGTTACAGTATGCCAGAAGCTGAGGTGTGTCAAGGTGTTGTTGGGCATATTGTAAACAGGCTTTTTTGTGGCATTGGGGCAGTAAAGGCTTCTTTCTGGCAACTCGACCATGCAGCTCATTTTTGTTCAAATATCATCGTATTGTGCTCCTTGAAACAACCACACTGTCTTTTTCCATTGCAAACCTGTATTTCTCCTGAGGTTACCTGTGGGTTTTTCTTTGTATCCCAAACAATTCTTCTGGCAGTTTTGGCTGAAATCTTTCTTGGTCTTCCTGACCTTGGCTTGGTATCTAGAGATCTCCGAATTGTCCACTTCTTAATAAGGGATTGAACAGTACTGACTGGCATTTGCAAGGCTTTGGATATCTTTTTATATCATTTTCCATCTTCATAAAGTTCCATTACCTTGTTACACAGGTCTTCTGACATTTCTGCTTACCATGGCTCAGTATCTAGCTTGCTCAGTGCATCCACGTGAGAGCTAAGAAACTCATTGACTATTTATACACAGACACTAATTGCAATGTTAAAAGCCACAGGTGTGGGAAATTCACCTTTAATTGCCATTTTCACCTGTGTGTGTCACCTTGTGTGTCTGTAACAAGGCCAAACATTCAAGGGTATGTAAACTTTTGATCAGGGCCATTTGGGTGATTTCTGTTATAATTATGATTTAAAAAGAAGCCAAACAACTATGTGATAATAAATGGCTTCATATGATCACGATCCTTAAATAAAATACATTTTTTGCATTATCAGTCATATTTTCAAAATCAATGCAAAAATTTCACAATTTCTGCCAGGGTATGCAAACTTGAGCACAACTGTAGCACAATTCATACATAGAAGCAATTCAATGTACTTTACAAAAAAAATAAAAAAATAAAAATACAATAGAATAAAAACAAATACTAGAATAAAAACAATAAAACATCATAATAAAAAAACAGAATAAATGCTCAGGGGTAAGTAGCTCCGTTTGTTATATCCAAATAGAGTCCCAGTGTAAAATGGTTGGGTAAAAAGTCAATAGATAAAAAGAATACGTTGGTAAACTCATAAAAAATAATTTATCCACTTAGTTTATGAAGGAAATTCCAAAATGTTTGGCAGTTGGCCAGGTAGGTAACAACAAGCAGCATACAGCATGTCAACAATCCCACAATCCTCACTCACAGCTGCATCCATATGTTTGTTATGCTTCAGCAACTCACAGAGGTAGATAGAGAGATACTTTCTTGGATACCTAAACATTGACTGGCTTTCCCCGTCCTGCACTTTAATAGAGAGTACTGGTTGTAATGAATGTATGTTATATGACTCAGATGATGAACACGCATTTAGAAATCAGCCGTTTTGTATAGTGGTTGAAATAATGTTCACGTACCCGATCGTCAAGGGAGAGAGTAATTCAATTATTTATTGCAGCATTTGATAGTCTATTGTTCATGAGGTTACAGACTCGATACTCTGTCTTACAAACTCAAGCTCATCTCACTGAATCTCATCCCAAAGAACCTCCAGTTGTCCTCTACTTATAGACATCGCAAACAGAATACACATCCCAGTACTGTAAGCCCATTGGCTAATTACTGTCACGCTTTGAATGAATGTGACTTCCTGTGTACGGATATTCTTTATTCTGAACATAACAAGCATACATTCATACACTTCAACTCTCCCCCCTATAAAACGTTTAAGCAAAAACATTACATGTTTGATAAAACATTAAAAGTACAATTCAATTCTGAATGAAAAGAAAAGGCCCATACACTTATGTTACTAATGACTAAGTCAAAACAACAAAAAGGAGTATCTGACCAATGCGGTCTTATTGTTCCTCAAATGAAAACTAATGTAAACAAGACAATTGACACACCCCACTCTGACACATAAGTCAATGTACGACATCAATCCCTTCCCCACCTCAGATTATAAGGGTCGAGAAACATATTGACATCAACGGTCTACTTATCAGTGTTAAAGGTTTTCAGCAGAAAATCAGCCTCAACATAACATCATGATTAAACAATCCCCCAAAGTCAATTGAACAATCAAACCCCCCCCTTGTCCGTATCATGATCCATGCTACAATATCATACAAAAGACTCAAGCATTTCCTGTTGTATCTGTGAAAGATTCCAGATGGCTGGTTTAATTTTAGCGCCAAGGGGGCGGTCCGCAACGAAGCATGCCGCGGTATGTCTCGTTATACCGCGGTATACCGCAGCAAGTTGCAGTGTCGTGTGGCATGGACAAAAACATAAAATAAAAAATAAGAATGGCCACCAGGAGGCATCTGTGAGAACGTCGACACCCGCCTGAAACTGCTGTTATTCACACCTGCGTCTGTACTTATTCTGGCCATATAAAACATTCATATCAGAGGAATATTGTCTACTATAATCCTATTCATGGATTGCTATGTTGCTTTGTTTGATTGCATGTTATAGATCTACACATGTGAATCTCTTCCTATTTGTTAATTGTAATTATTTAAATCGAAATACAATTATTTGACTGTAAATATAGCTGTTGATTACAACGATTAAGTTAACATGTATGTAGGCTAATTGCAGACTTTTACCAAGTACATTACTTATTGCGTCATTGATGCCACTTTTCTGCAGGAATATTTCCTGGAGACTGCATCTGTTTTTATCAATAAAAACATATTAAAATTAAAAATGAAAAAATTACTTTTCCCACCAGATTTCTTTGATAAAGTACAATATGCCACAGTAGACCCAAGCAAAAATATAATTCAAGTGTTTAACATGAAGGACGTTTAGTTTGTTAAACAAGCAAAAAGGCTACACGTTTACCTCTGATATTTTCAGAGGTAAATAATGATTGATTTTTTTCTAAAGTTTCTAATAAAATGGCGTTTGAACAGAACATGTAATTTGTTTATTTACTGTACAATGGCCTAAAGTCGACAAATTACTGTTAATTACTCCACATTAACCAAAAGAGAGAGACGGGTGAGACAAATTAAGCGCCTGTTACAATACTTGTACTCCCACATGCCTAATCAGTTATTAGGAATACAATGTAAAACAAACGGTAATTAGTCTCTAAATAGCTTTCAGTTTGTGAGTATAGAATTCTGACAATGGAACAATGTAATATATGCTACACCTATTTGGAAAAAGTCATCGAAGCAGCGTGTTCAAAATGGTATGTTCCAAATCAATTGCATTGACAAATAAATAAAAGTTGCGTCTACATTTCAGTATATTTAAATCAAGTTTAGAATAGTTTTGCAATGCCGCAATGTAGCCTAATATCGCATCATTATTATTTAATAGACAAGTGCAGTCTCTTATTTGTCTTATCAAAACAGCCAATATGGCATTAAAATTCCAAAATTCCGGCCATACAGATGAGCTACATATGTTAAAATAGCCGTACTGTATAATAGCCTACACTTAAACAGCAATAAAACACATACACTGTGATCTAACAAATGTTTTTTATTTAAATTAGTCAGCAGAATGAGCTCTTCACAATCTTTGTGAGTTGAGCATATACTCAGTTTAAATACTGTGTACCAACTGTAGGGCTGTCGCAATTATTAGCTACGTAATTGCCTTATCTAAATAATTTGAGCCAGATCGCAATTATGTTTATAGACAACAATCTTTTTGCACAATATTTTGATTTCGAAGTCATGTTTCCAATCTGACTAAGGGATTTTAAGGTCAATGTTTGAAACGTCTCAAAAAATAGGCTACCACGTGAATGATGTCGGTTTCCATAGGATGTCTAGCCCACGCGTGCAAAAAAACGTTTGACAGGCTCTGTGGAAAGTTATACTATTGGCTCAGATCATTTACTGAACCTTGTTTGCTGGCCTCAGTTGCACCATCACTAGATTTTTTTAAAACCGGCCCGGTTATGTCTGCTTCGCCTTCGACATTTCGGAGTCGTATGCTGGAGCTGGTGCCGGAGTGTGCTGCTTTTGATTCTGGCACCAAGCTTAGTCACATGACTTAGTAATGTCTTATTGTGAGAATGAGTGGAGGCTCGCTGTTTTCTTGGCAACAGGTCAAAAAATATTAGGCTATTCAAAATGCTATTAATCTATTTATTCATTTGGCATATTTCCCACCGGACATTTTGGCGGTTGATATTTTCATCTGGCAGAATACACCCGATGCCTGTGAAAAGCCTTTGCCGGCTAACGTAAACCCTGGTGCACAGTTTTCCTTAGCTGTAGTCCTAGTAATGAGAATTTGGTGTGCATAATGATGGGAAGTCCTGGGTGATGTGATCAGGAACAGGTGTGCTTAATAGTGGAGACCGTGAATGCGGCACGGTGAAAGCAGTGCCAGCAGCTGGAGGCTGGCTTGATCACGGGTGGCACTGTGACAGTGTAGGCTACTGTTAATCATCCTTTCATTTATTTATTTATTTATTTATTTATTATTTATTTATCAAGTTTATTGTGTTTATCAAGCAACCGTGCTTTAGGCCTTTGTAAGGCTATTCATGCCGATATCCTTTGATCGTAGCAAACTGGTTGACAGTGTCTCTTATTTTACCTTGTACATCATCAAAATGAGATGGAAATGGAAACTAAATTCTAATGGAATTATTTTGAATAATTTAAGTGTTGTGTAATTTTCATTTAGTACATTTTTAGGGCCTAATAAACGGATGAAAATATTATTGCCTGTGTTCTTAGAAATAATCCTTCTATGTAGGCTATTCTTTTTTTGAGTAGCATTTTGTTAGGTAAAGCGGGACACTATATTATGATTAAAATGAACTATGAGACACATGAGAAAAACGTTTTAACCACATGTATTAATAAATGCAGGTGTACAGTAAATATAAAATCAGTTATTATGATTGGAAACATGATTTTGAAATCAAAACATTGTGCAAAAAGATCCTTATCTGTAAAAATATAATTGCAGTGTGGCTCAAATTATTTCAATCAGGCAATGTAATAATTGCGATGGCCAGGTGGCCAAAGAGTAGATAAAGGATGACGCTCCCTGTGTAGATGACATAGTTGATCACATGCAGCGCGACAAAATCCGTTTTACCTCTAAACTTAGTATTGCAATCCTATTCATGAAATTCCTTTTTTTAGGAGATAAACAAATTATTAGGGAACAAAATGAAAACAATATCCTTGACCAGAGGTGTTGCTAGGATCACAATACATTCCGGGCTTAGCACCCGCCCAACCCCCAAACCCCAGGGGAGACTTCTTTGCCACACATTTTTCATGGATTTGTTGTGATTCCGTGTGTTGTTCGAACAACGGTTATAACCACCATCTTACCGGTTTTTAATATATTAGGCCTACATTAGTTTGTGACATCTCTCTGGAACCTGAAATATTCTCAAACAACAGAAGATGATTTATTTTCGGTACTAAATAATCCCTAGTCTATATCTCATTGTCCTCTGGTTTCATTTTCTTAATCAATCCTCTTTCTCTCCTTAACAGCAAGCCCTACTCCCCACTATTAGTAGTAAATGTAGGGTATATTGTGTCACTCTGGTGATGTGACAGGTAGGCGGGACATCCGGTTTGCTGGGTGGGACTTCCGGTGTGACGTATGGACTTCCTGTATGACGTGTGTTAGGGCGGAACTTCTGGAATGACGCATGCATGTCTGGTGACTTTGTAATTTATGATTGCATTGATGTGTCCATGTTTGATGTTTTACAATGACTGACAAGCACCCCGGACGAGTGTTATAACAGGTGCGATATGTTTGATGTTTAACAATGGGGTCTGAGGGTTCCGGAATGTTAAATTCCCAGGCAATAAATAAGTGCTATATCAGCGGCAATATGTTTGGTGTTTAACAAAAGGGCACCAGGGTTCAGCAATTCTATAACCCCCGGCATTTTATGTTCCGATAAGTGCTACAACAGATGTCCTACAACCGGTGGGTGTTAACCTTTCATGTTTTATGGGCTGATTGGTGTGGTCTGTGTATTTAAACCACGCAGACCCCAGTGATGGTCATTCAGTATTGCCTGAGTAAGCTTACCTACACATTACAAACCGTGGCGGATTGTGCAGCGATCAGCGTTTTGGGTGAAACTCCATTGAAAGCTAACAGCTTAACTGCAGCTCAGCGAGTCGGCAAGAGATTACAAATGGACAGCATCAACATGCCAGCCCTGAAGAAACCGATGCAGAGTTTAACCCGAATCCATCAACTACACTAGGATATGTTGGCACGGGAATGGAAGTTGGACGACGGTTGGATCGGTGGATACATTTTAAACCCAGAGATACCGGAGGTTGCATTTTATGAATTACCCGAAGGCCAAGAGTTTAAGGCTGGTGTGACTGATCAAATGGTTTTTAATGCCAGTTTATGGAACACCTTTTGAAATGTGTTTTATTTGGTGCCAAAACAGGGCACACATAATACGGTAGATGTACTGTTTAAAGTTGTCAAGGGAATGAATCAGTATGACTCTGTTAGATTGGAACTATTTCCGGAAAATGTCAGCATGTTAGATTGTGACTGCGACTGCGGACTGTTCGACTGACGTAAGACCCTGAAGCCCCGCCTTAAGCTAACACATTCCTCAACACAGCATAAAAACAGACATACCGCCTGTGACTATCAAGCAGTCGGAAGAATTTACGAAACGAAAATGTCTCAAGATTACAACCAACCGGAGATTGAAGAACCCAAGGCTGAGGACTGGCTGTGTGATGCCTGGGATAACAACGCTGAAGCCTTCTACGGAACCCCGGACCCCAACAGCTCGATTCCACCGGCATACCCAACAAGAAACTACCATGGGCTTGAACGGTTTGGTGATCAGCTAGGACCTCTTAATCTATAATACCTTTCAAATGCTAACAAGAGTTATCACAAAATGGACAAACGCCTTGCACCAAAAGTTTTAGAGATCATCAAAGCAACATTGGGTATGATTCTGGAAACGTTGTTGCGGCTATTTTCCACAAAGCATGCATCGGATGTGAAGTGGACCACCTGAGCCAGAGAAGACATTCTTGTCTCGATCCGCCTGATTATTTCTTTGAGACCCATTATGATGACATCGTGAAGACAGTTTTAACACCGCGACTGAAACGTGTTGTTCAAGGCTTTGAACGCATCGGGGTTTCATGCACCGCTGACTGATGTTCACGTGGCCGCTGAGAACTTTCTGCATGAGCTCAAGTTGGAGCCGAACATCACACAGAGACTGAGTGAGAACAGGGATGAATACATGGATAAATTTAATGAGGAAGCTGTATGCGACACAGTAGTGTCCTGGTGTGACGAAAGCAAAGAGTCTGCTGTCTTAGGATGGGTAACTTCAGTTGTCGTGTTTACATGTATCTCGACAAATCCTATGTAGGTTTAGCGATTAAACAGTTGATGCACAAAGCTATCAAGAGTGGTATTGATGTTTGTAGATCTTTTAATAACCGAGACCATGTTGGTATAAAGCGTTTTAATAATCTGAACAAGCATATGGAAACGGTCAGGAACACATCTGATGATTGGCTGCAATTGTTGTCAAATGGTGTTGAATCAAAGGCTCTAAATATATTCATGTATAAACTTGTAACATTTTCAAATGCTGATAACAAAGACTTTAAAATTGGGCACCTGTTATGTTTGTTCACATATGTAACAGATGTTTGTATGGTAAAATTGTTGAGTAATGATGCTGTGGATGTAGAATGTATTTCTAAATTGTTTACAGATTTTCTAATCAGCAGAAATCTGAATGTTTGTGTAACTTTTCTGAATTTCTTGGATGATGTGTAATTTCAAAACTCAAATAAAACGATGTTAAACATGTATTACTTCTCATTATTGCCAAAATGCTCTACAATGTCTGAACAGGTTATGAAAAGTATTTACTACGACTCGGCAAACCCTGGTGCTTATGTGGGTGGAGAGGGTTTGAAAAGAGCGTACTTGGAGAAAACCGGGGAGATCCTCAAAAATGGCGAGGCAAATGACTGGCTACTCACCCAGGATACATACACGCTACACAGGCCTGTAGCTATACATTTTCAAAGAAATAGAGTTATTGTTCATGACATAAACATGCACAGATGTATTAAGCAAATACGCATGGATTCATGTGCTGAGAATTAAAGGCGCTATTGAGGTAAAGCGAGCATTTGAAGACATATTAAAAGAAGGAAGAACACCACAAAAAGTCCAAACAGACAAGGGGAAGGAGTTTTTTAATTCACATTTTGAAATGTTAATGAAGAAGTACAACATAAAACATTTTGCTACAGGAAATGATGTCAAAGCGAGTATCGTTGAGAGATTTAATAAAACAATTAAATCACAAATGTGGAGGTATCTCACAGCTGCCAACAGTCATCGCTATGTTGAGGTTATTCAAGATTTAGTTCATGGTTACAACCATAGCTACCATCGGTCTATTAAGATGAAGCCTACTGACGTTTGTGAAGAAAATGTTAGACTAGTTCTCAAGAAACTGTATGGTACAACAATAATGAGAAATGGTAATCAAATGTACAAGTTCCGGGTTGGGGATACTGTGAGACTCTCAAAGTTGAGAGGAGCATTTACAAAAGGCTATGACAAAGGGTACACGGATGAATATTTTACAATAACAGAATGCATTCCGCGGGTACCTCCTGTATATAGAATAAAAGATTACGATGGTGATGTGATAGTTGGGACCTTTTATGAACAGGAATTACTGAAAATAATCGTGGCTAAGGATAAAACTTTTAAAGTGGAAGAAGTTCTGGATGAGAAAGTACAGAAAGGGAAGAAAATGAGTCTTGTGAAATGGCTTGGTTGGCCTGAGAAATTCAACAGCTGGATACCATCGGAACAAGTCCTTGACCTAGAAACTGGATAAAACTCCAGGATTTGCAGGATCACGTCATTTACATTGACTGCGATCAGCATGGGTGACGGTGGTTTCTACATAACGCTGCCCAGTAACTCGTCGAGACATGTCTATCCAAACAATTCGAGTTCGAGCTATATCACAAAATTTGCCAAAGGTATAGATTTGATAGGTGATTGGGAAGTATCTTTGATAGAATTCCAATACCCGCATACGTGGACGACTTTTACATGGGGTGAAAACGCATTTGAACTACATGACTCGAAACAGGACAAAACTTGGAAGTATGAACTCAACACCGGTTATTTCAACGGCATAGGAAAACTAGTGGCAGAGATCAACATTTATATAAAACCACATGGTGTATGGGCGGGGTATGATGAATTTAAAAATAGAATGTTTCTAAAAGGCGAGCCTCATTTTAGTTTGAAATTCAGTGCAAAACTGGAACAGATATTAGGCTTAAAGCCAGGCGAGTGGTCGTACGCCCCATGGTACGGGCCATTCCCCACAGATATTCTGGCAGGGTTTAACACCCTATACATCTACACAGATATAATTGATTATCAACGAGTTGGTGACAGTCATGTCCCGCTGTTGAGAACTGTACATATTGCAGGGAAAAAGAACAAAGTTGTCACAGTGACGTATGACAAGCCACACTACGTACCTCTTAGTAAGAGTCAGTTTGATGAGATCTGTATTGAAGTCAAATCTGATCAGAATCAGCTGGTTTCATTCATAGTGGGCAAGGTGATTGCAAAATTACACTTCAGACCCGTCAAAAAATCTTTTAGACTATAAGATGTAACCGCAGAAACTCTACGATGATCCTCAAAGGTATGTTGAATACTACACAACACAGGCCGGTAACGGTTTACCAGGGTTTCATGGTAGCGCTGCAATGTATGGGGCTGGTCTGGGGGGCCTTTTCCGAGGGCTTTTCCGGATGGCAATACCTTTGTTGAAGCATGGGTTCTCAATAGCAAAACCACATTTGAAGAATACAGCGAGGAATATAGTTGGTGATGTTGTCAGCAGTATTATGTCATGACAAACAAAACAGCAGGACGGATCTGGATTGATGGTTATGACTCGAGGTGTTAGAAAGAGACCACCTGGTAGGAGCCTACCAAAGAGTAAAAAATGCAAGAATGAGACAAAAACAAAAAATGCAAGAATGAGACAAAAACACAGTTAAAAGAAGGCATACAGCTTGGAGGACACTCAAAGGGGGCACCGCAAGGTTGATTAAGAACATATTTTAGGAAGATGGCACTCCTACACCGTATGTCTGGTGAATGTATGAAAACAGAGTTGTATTTATTCACACTTCCTTTCACACAGACATCTATTGAGAAAAATACATACATTGAAATACCGACCCTATCAGCAATATCAGACGCAGCCCCTCTGGAGATCTTAATTGCAGGAAATGGCGAGGACTACGTTGATCTAAACAATACTTTGTTGTACCTACGTGTAAAAGTCACTAAACTGGACGGAACTAATATTGATGCCAGAGCACATGTTGGGGTTATCAACTACCCGATAGCCTCCCTATTTTCACAAGTGGATGTCTTCTTGGGTGATCGTTTTATTAGCCAGAGTAGCAACACATACCCCTACAGAGCCGTTATAGAGAGCATTCTGAATTATGGATGTGATACATTAAAGACACAGTTTTCAGCTGGTTTGTTTTACAAGGATGCTACAGGTCACATGGATGTTATGGACCCTGCAGCCGAGAACGATGGACTCACGAAAAGGGCTGCCTATTCAGCGGATAGTACATTTGAAATGATCGGCCCTGTTCATAGTGATATCTTCTTTCAAGAGAAACTCATGTTAAACGGTGTTGACATAAAGGTTAGGATGGTCCGCGGTAAAGACGAGTTCTGTCTTATGGGGGCAGGGGATGTGCATTGTTTGCATATATTATCTGCATCACTATTTGTCAAGAAAGTGTCTGTATCACCAACCGTGAAACTTGGACACGCTCAAGCGCTACTCTCAACCACTGCCAAGTACCCAATTGAAAGAGTGTGTTTGAAGACATTTAGTTTACCAGCGGGGGGTTGCGTATGCAACCAGGAAAACCTATTTTTATGACCTCTGCCAAAATGTATTGTCGTTGGATTGGTGGACAATGACAGTTTTACAGGAAGTTACATAAAACATCCATTTAATTTCAAACATTATAATTTGGAGTTTATGGCTATTTATGTAGACGGTCAGCAATTTCCTAGCAAACCATTCCAACCAAATTACACAACAGGGTCAGCAGTGCGTGAATTTTACCAATTGGCCTTAGCTTCAGGAAAACACCTAAAGGACCAAGCCTTGGCTATTGACAGGTCTGACTTCTTACACGGCTATGCCCTTTATGCATTCAACTGCGCGCCGGATGAGGAATGCGGTCAGCACCTATCCTTGATCAAGTCAGGGAATGTACGACTTGAGATGAGGTTCAGACAACCACTGCCCCACACAATTAATTTGGTTGTTTATTCAATTTTTGACTCCATTATCGAAGTGTCAAACCGGCGACAAGTCATGGTTTACTATTAGGAAAACGATGTGGAAATGAATACCGCAGAGTTGACCGGTGTGGTGAACCAATTTTCATCTAGGACTAATTTCTATGGTGTGCTGGCATGCGACCAACTACCTAGTGGACCAGTCTGAGATGTTGCATCAATGATGATTGTTATTACACACCCGAGCAATCACCCCGGGGAGCACTGTTTGGCTATTTACATAACAGACGATGGCGTTGGAGGGTTTTATGACAGTTTTGGAAAACCCCAGATTTTACGTATTTTCCCAAGTCAATCAGTGCCTTTCTACAAACCTGTGAGAATGTGGAATACAGTTCAAAACAAGTCCAGGACATAATTTCAACCACGTGTGGACAACATTGTGTGTTCTTTCTCTATCTAATGACAAGAGGTCTGAGTTATAAAGATGCTATGTCTTTTTATATTGATGATTTACAAAAAATGATGTGCTAGTCTCAAAGTTTGTATCTAAGATGTACCAGAGTAAGCGTGATAAGCAAATGTTTAATTGCATACAACATGCTCAATCTTGTGAATCGTTTAATTTGTCATCGTTGTTGAAGAAATAGAAAAGTAAATCATGTGTATGTCAGCGTTATTATTCAAAAATAAAACCAATCGTAAAACCACATTCAATGTTTACATAGTGTTTTTCATACAACAATTATTCAAGGTAAAACATACACTTTGACAATGAATCACAAATGATAAAAAAGCATAAAATAAAAACACATTAAAATGGAAGCCATTTTGTGGGGTCTGTGGTAGGGGGTACAAAGAAAGCTTTGGTTGGTTGATAACCAGTTGCTGGGGGAGTGGCTAAATCATCCATAGTGTCGCCAGACGTTTGTTTATACAAATTCATTTTACGCCTTACGAGCTCATTTGGAATAGTTGTAAAAGGCATGTTGAGACAAGCCATGGCCTCTAAAAACACCTCCCACCCCAATGGCCTTCTAGTGTCAGCAATTTTATTGGTTGCTGTCACACTTTTAACCAGATCCAACAGGTGCGAACCCTTGATTATCTCTCCTTTGAAAATGAATTCACCATTTGAAATCCATGAAGTCAAATCTTTAGACTTGTGCATTCTATTAAGAATATATTCAACATTCTTCCTACGCCTCACAGGCACATTATCCAAAATTTCATCAACAAGGTTAACATTTCGGTCAACAGTTTGCTTAGTCATGTTTACTACATCAGGCCCAGTCTCAGACCCGGGTAGACTTAAAGTCAGTGTATTTGTGTCAAGCTCCCCCTGTCTCACAACAGTCAAAAATCTTTGTAAAATGGCAGAGTATCTTTTAGCTTTCTCATGTAAATCCGTATCAGGCTTCAACAGTATATTGCGAATTGATGAGTCCAAATCATTTTCAACAGGTTGTCTTACATCGGTGCTAGTCGTTTTGGACTCTCACAGTTTTTCTAACTGATGTTGTGGCATCAGAAACATTTTCTAAGCATGATCCATGTTGTTTAACCGTGCCTCGATGCAATTATACTGGTTAGGAACGGTACTGCAACGCATAGTAATGGTAGTAGAAAACCTCAAGATTGGTTGATGGTTTTTCTTTTCTTTACGACTGAAGTGTTCTTTCTAGACATGCATATAATTTTGGCTTTTTGTCTCTTTACTTTTCGGAGCGGCGATTCTGTTAAGGGTATATTTCTGCGCCTTAGATTAAGTGCTATTTCACAGAGTGATAGAATTAGGTTGGTGGAAGTTGATTCTAAAATAACTTTTCGTTGACGTGCTGGTGCCTTAAATAGCATCTTCAAAAGTGGTAAATTTCTACGAATGCGTTTAGACATGATCCAATTTTCTTAGGAACATACGCGACAGGCCAATCCCCTGAAAACAACCCCCTTCTCAGACGGTAGTCTTCTGGTGTTGTAGCTTTAAAGTCAATAAGTAAATAACCAAAGGCGGATCTGTTGCGTCTTTAAAACTCTCCATGAAGAACCGAGAAAGACTGGGGTATATCTGTCTGCCTAAAATGCTAATTTACTGATTGTCATGGGGGTTTTTAAACAAGATGAGGTAGTTTGTGTTCAAGTTAATAGTTCTACTAGATTTGCCTTTAACAAACATGTTTTGGACTAGGTAAATTGCACTCAGGTTACGGTGGTGTGAATATTGTGTGAAAACTCTCTCCATCTCCAAACTCTCTGATGCACTTTTCATTAAATTGTCAATAATTAAAAGATTGTTTTTCTGAATCGGTAGCAGATTGTCATCAAACAGTGATGTTGGTAGACCCTCTATAAAAGTAATCTCCCTCACCTTCAACATTTCGTCATACAGCGGTTGCCAACATGAATAAACCCAGACGATATACTGAATTTCTTTGGAGAAAACAACGTCAGCATTATCCAACAACATCTTCGCAAAATATGTTTTACCCGAGTTACTGGGGCCACTAATGACACAGCTGAATGGGTGTTGAAGTCGCGGGTCAAAACCGCTATCCATCCTAGAATGTGATTTAGGACCCGTAAGGCCTTGTGCTGTAATCAGGGAGCAGTACACGCTTGTTGTACACAACTCTGAAACGCTTAGACACTACTCGGTTTTTCAATGTGAATGTTCTTTTATCTCTCGCAATTGTGTCTGCATTAGCAAGGACGTGATCATCATCACCACCCTCGCCTCGTACAAAGTATGTCTTTGGCCCACCACTAACAAATTGAGCAATGCTGTCACCATCTGGTAACTCATCGGTCAAGTCACCCAAGAATGGCCCCAGTTGGGGCACCCAATCCCCATGGCGTGTGACAAAGATCACTGAATCAGTGTCTGTGTAGAGTACACGTCTATCCAACTTCTCCAAGAGTGAATACAACTCGAGTCTAGCATAAGCAGTTGTGAACGCGGCAATAAAAATGTGGTTTGATTGGTGTCTGTTTTGTGTAACGCCACTGTACCATCGCAACTATGTCTGAGATGAAAGAGAAATAACCAACTTCTATTTCTCTGGAAAAAAGGTAGTGGCTAAACTCCGTTCACCGGATTGGCAATTGTCTCAAAATCATAAAATATGTAGCGCTCACCGGGGTCCTCGGGATTAGAGGGTTTTATGAAACACTGATGATTCATTTCAACCGCCAGATCCACATTACAATTGGGACACATGTTAGCCGTGCACTTGTGCGCTTTATAGTTTGTAATACTAACGTTGTAATGACGGCCGCAATCGACACTGTATTTCTTCTGGTCACACCTGCTAACCCAACGACCCACAACTTTGTGGTGTTTCAAGCGTTTATGCTGTCTATAACATAAATCAGAATATCCGCTTACAGTCCGGGCACTGCTTTGTGTTACAGGTTTGGGTATGACAATCTTCACTACAGCTATGTTTACAGCCATGATCACCGCGGGTGTTAAAACCTGTATAACACCACTCAAAAACATATGACACACCCAGAAAACCCTTCAGATTCATGATGCCATCGAAATGGTTATCGTGTAAGTACATAAAGACTGTTCTAGGGTGGGTGTCCTCGGTGTTTTGAAAAAAGTGACCATCCCGTGTTCGATGAAAGACAATTTTACACCCTGTCATTTCTTCAAACCGAACAATATCTGTGAATGCCACACAATCATCTAACGCTAAACCAGCTCCCGTATGTAACTCATGACCACTAACCAGGGCCTCAGCATATGTGTACTGTGTTCAACATACCCATCAAACAAACGGAAAAACATGTAGAATCATTATTCACAGCCACATATAAATGCCTTCTTTTTTTTTATTGATACTCTGCTCTATCAACAGTGTTTGAGCTTTACGTCGCGGGGCACCACCCTCACAGTTGTTGACAATTTCTACCACCAGCTCTAGTGATTCATCAATCATAATCTCAGTATTACTCTGCATAACACTTTCAAGTAAATTACCAAACGTGCATTCATTATATTCATCTGCTCTCATGGTCACATGCACGGGGGATATCAGAGATTCACCAATCAACTCAATCTGCAGACGATCACCAGGCCCGTGTACAAAGTCTGAAGCTCTAACCATCAAAGTATCCAAGCCTGCCATAATGATTGCATAGAATGTGCCAAAATCCCCAACTTCACCAGTATTTTGTAAATTTATCAACTGTCGTAATTCAATGTTGTCAAACGTATTACGTTGTATAAATCTAACATCACCATCATTGCAATGAGTTTGCATCAGAGTGCTCGGAGGAGAGTCAATTAGATCATGTGAAAAACGGGGGCTACTAAGCTCGGTTAACAAACCTTGTATCTGAGGATTATTGCGTGAATCGCTGTGTAACAAAGTAATGGCCGGTTCATTTGTATTTTGGGGTGTGGTCTGTTAAATATATGTAGATGTTGTTGGTTGTTCCGTGTCTGGTCTGTGTTAGCAATATCATTCGCCATTTCTCTAGCTTAACGTGTAAATAACGATCCACTTACAGGTTAAAATATTATTCTAACTCAAACATACATTTACATACATCACAGTTTTGATGGTAAAATATGTATTACCTTCAGCTTTCAAGCATGAAAGAAAACAATGAAACAAAAATCCCCTGACGCTGTGCAGCCACAAGGTGGGGTGTCCGTAACTGAAGTCATTATGGTGATGTATTCTGTATCATCACCGGGGGTCCTCAATCTGTTGGTTGGTAAATAGAGTACAAAGGTTCAGCTGTATGCATATTGTCGTAATGTTAATAACATTTTAGTACAAGACTTAAAATGTCTGTAAATAATTAGACTTACACAAAAAGTATCAGTTCAGGTTGTGTAAGATCACAACCGCACAGTCCAACTGACACAGATGCTGGTCACTCGGTCTGAAATAAATACAAAGAGGGTTAACAAGCGCATACAGGTATTTAAAGCTGATTAACAATAATGTGAAAAGTCTAAGATTTGAAGGCCCAAAAATGTGTTTACCAAACACTGCTGGATTTAATTACACTCAACCTAAACCAGAGATATAAAACAGACAATATGAAAGACAGATAAAAGCGCATGCATTGCTCAATCGTAAAATGGATTTACACATTCTTAAAAAGTTCAAATGTGTCGTTTGTTAGCGTTTGTAATTGCAACACAATTCAAATGAATTATTTCAAATAAAATAGCTTGTACTTACAATGTAAACGGCACTGGAAACAACAGCTGTCTTCTGTGGAAGCTGCAGATTTAATAGTCTTTACATCGCAGCCGGGGCGCCTCCAGCTGGTCACGCCTCCTAACTTTGTCATTGGTTACGCATCATCATTCTTCACGTTAGAACTATACCGGCTACAATTATTAAAATTGTGGAAAAAGCTTAACTAGTTCAGATAGTTGTTGACGTTTGACAACCAAATATATTGATACTTCCTGTCCAGTAGAAACGCCGTTCTCGTTAGTTATCGCGGCTCAGCCGTGACATCACGTCATTTAATTTTATCTATTAACGACAAACTCATCCGCATACATATAAACGCTGGCTATTATAACCATATCGCCATTAATTCTCTTCAACATTTAACAAACACAAGTCCATAATACAGCAATCAAAAATCGGATTTCACGAGTTGCTTCAAGTCATTACGAGAATGCAGCACATCTTACACAGAAGTCCCAGCATCCGCCCGCACTAACACAGACAGGTATTCTCAAACTCGCAAATACTACAGTTTGTAACCATCGTTGCCTGTTAAACATTTCTACCAATGTGAAGAAAACAATCTCGCTTTGATACCCGTTGTACAATTTCATAAAACACGTTTACAAACGTTTTTTTTACCTGAAATAACATATCTTGACCTGTCAACGATGCAACGTTGTTCATGCAAATTTATATGCTACCTTCCGGGTAACTTTCTAACGTTTTGCCATATAATGCAACTTAAAAGTTAAAGTTAAAAATCACCATTGCTCATACATGTACCAAAATCATTGTTTTTATTTTTAATAATATTTTAAACCCAACCACGATACAATCAACCTAGTCATAATGTGTGGTCGGCCCAGGTATTGATTGTTCCTTCAAAATAATAGCTTTGTTTGTTTACTGTAGTGCTTTGTTAGACTATAAACATTGTGTGAAACATGGGATGCTTTTCAACCTGCATATACTAGTTTGTACTAGTGGTTATTTAGGGACCATTACAATGGGCAGATCTGATCTTAAGGCCCATCTCGTTAAAATGAAAAATGGGCTGAAAATCGTATGTCCCGACCCCTTCTTCAGATCTTACACAAAAAAGCATGTTTCCCACACGTAATTCTGTGCTTGTGGAAAAACACCATGCTACACACACATTGTAAAACATGGAAGGTTAACACCCACTGGTTGTAGGACATTTGTTGTACCACTTGTCAGAACATAAAATGCGGCGGGGGTTATAGAATTGCTGAACCCTGGCACCATTTTGTTAAACACCAAACATCTTGCCGCTGATATAGCACTTATTTATTGCCTGGGAATTTAACTTTCCGGAACCGTAAGACCCCCATTGTTAAACATCAAACATATCGCACCTGTTATAACACTCGTCCGGGGTGCTTATCAGTCGTTGTAAAATATCAAACATGGACACATCAATGCAATCATAAATTACAGTCACCGGACATGCATATGTCATTCCAGAAGTTCCGCCCTAACACACGTCATAAAGGAAGTCCATACGTCACACAGGAAGTCCCACCCAGCAAACTGGCTGTCCCGCCCACTTGTCAAATCAATCTGGAAGCCCCGCCCACCAGGGTGATAAATCACCAAAGTGACACAATATACCCTACATTTACTACTACTACTCTTTCGCAGTGGGCTCTACGCCACATCTTCAAGTTTCTGACTGGTTAATTTGCTGTTCAGAGTACGAGCAGAGCTAGTATCGTTTCCCCGACCCGCACATGTTGTTACTTTATTGGGTTGTGGCTATTACTTTCGTTAGCCATCACAGAATTCGGATGTTTTGAGAATACTTACTTTTAATAAATTGTGACGAGTGAGAGGCATGAACAGAACAATGTATTGTATAGTTTAAATAACCGATTTGAGACATACAGTTGATTTTAGAATCCGTTTGAATAATAATTCAGATTATAAGTGTAAAGGTTGGAGTCTGGCAAGCGAACGGCACAATTCGCTTGCCGCGATTAGGGCTTGCTGTTAAAATTAAAAAGAGGAAGAGGATCGATTAAGAAAATGAACCCAGAAGACAATGAGATCATAGCAAAGTCTATGGTGTCGCCTATACTGTATGCTCAGTTCCCAAAGATTGTGAAGAGTTCATTATGCTGACTAATTTAAATAAAAAAACATTTGTTGGATCATAGAATTTGTATTTTTTTGCTGTTTAATGTTGGCTATTATACAGTATGGCTATTTAAAACATATGTTTGGTAGCAATTCTATACGGCTGGAATTCTGGAATTTTAACGGCCATATTGGCTGATTTGATAAAACAAATGAGTTGATGCTACAAATAAGCGACTGACGCATTTGTCTATTAAATACAATAGTGTAAACTCTGACAGCCTATTCGCCAACTGTCATAAGATGTGTTTTTCTACCATACCATTCGTTATAACCTGTTATTTTAGGAGAACATTGTGAACATTGTGTGTACTGTCGTTTAGAAAACGATTTTCGAGAACAAATAGCACTTTCAGCGTTCTAGCTCCCCCATGTGTTTGGAATAGTGCAATCACAGTTTGACGCAATCTACCATATGTTGACACAATCTACCTGATCTTACCACAGTAAGGAAACGCTGTAATTAAACAAGCGACATCTGTAAATTGGGAAAAATTATATTCTTTAATAGGGAAGGATTCACTATCCAAACATACCATGATAGCCGTCATAATGTTAATCATTAAGCATCATCACAAAATACGTCGAAGTCCAATATTGGGAGTCATTTTACAGAGGTTCCCACCGGTCTTGCAAGAAACAAACCTTCATACATGTGAAATCACCATATCAGTTAATTTAGGAAAATCTTAGATTGTAAGGAATGAAGTTATTTTCCAATCAAGTGTCCTTGTCTTCATTTTTCTTTGTCTTGTATCAGAGATGTAAAGTTATTGCAGTCAGTGTGATGTGGACCCAGCAAATTGCCTGGTTGTCCTAACAAGTCAGTGTAGGTGTGCAGTGGAGTAGTGAGTTTCCAACACTTCACTAATTCAAGATTAACACCACAACAGTGTCTCCCACTGTGTTGGGACCATAAGACCTGTCCAGTCACCTGGCCCGTGGATCTCTGACCAGTAGTATGTGGAGTCCTTCAGGACTCAGGTGGATTCTCCTCTCATCTTGCTGACGATGACTGATCTAGAAATGGAGTGTGAAGCCAAGTAATCTTACCTTGGCATTGTTCTGCCATGTGAGTGGTCGGGAAGATTTGGAACAGATTTGACCAGTGTTGTTGTAGAAATCCTTCTTGAACATGTTGCTGTTACTCACACACTCAGTTGTCTGTATCCAGTCGGTGACGTGATGTATCATCAGAAAATGGGTTGTGATGTCCCGATCTGTTGAAAGTATAACTGCAAAACAGCGATAACAGACGCTAATGCTCAGTTATAACTATGCAAACAGGAAAAACTAAATTTTTCATGTAACTCCTTGTAAGTACCAATTTGATATGCTTTGAACTCTCAGTTCAGCTTTTTCCAATCATAATCAATTATCATATCCTACATCCCCCCTGCTTTCACTTCATTAAGTCAATGGAAAGTGACACCATGTCAGGCTTCGTGGAATGATGAGCGGAACAGCGGAGTAAGGAAGGAATATTTATTACAGTCCTCACAGGCAAAAGGTAAACTTAAAGTGACCCACGGTTGAGGTCCTAGCATTTACTAGGCCAAAGCTGACGTAGCTCGACACGAGACAATTACGCACGAAGACCAGGGGAGCAGAGAGAACATATATACTGTTGGGAATATTCATAAATGAGAACCAGGTGTGTGTGCTCAACAAGACAATTGGTGGGTGATGGAATGATGAGATAGGCGGTAGTGTCAGAAGGCCAGTGACGTCGAACGCCGAAGCCCGCCCACTGCAGGGGGGGAAGAGGCAGCAGATGGCGCTGTCGTCACACACCATGAGTAAAAGCAGAACAATGACAAATACGGCCACAGGAGGCGCCATCCCGAACCCGCACTGGCCATCATTTCGGGACGGACATGAAAAATAGAGAATTGGTAGTAGGGATGGATCTAGAATCTATTCGATAAGGAGTTGCATACTGTATATACATCAAAAACAAAGTGGAAATGTTACAAACACAATCAAAGACATCAATGAGCAACACGGTCGCTTTTGCAAAGGAATTTTAAACCATATAACTATTAACAAATTTGTCTTACACAGCTAAACAGCTCTCAAATTTGACTTTACCTCAGTACCTTCACACAGGTCTGCAAAATTGGCTATCATGCATTTATAATCTCCTGTAGTTTCTTATCACATGCCTGACAAAATAATCAATTTGCCCACTAGGGGATAAGCTGCTCAACTAAATTGTCGGAGAGAAAAACTCCAGCCCATGTTGCAGTGGTTTACCTGCTGCAACCACCAGGGCAATTGTATTAGCACATCTACAGCACCCAAATGTAACATTTTCACGGGCAATGGCCAAACTACCTCATGACAAACAATGTCTTGATTAACCTTTTACATTTAAAGAAATTCACAAACTTTGATTAATTTTTATTCCAAATAGTGGCGGTCAGCCAAACCCTAAATCACAACTTTTATGCATATTTTGACCACGTTTGTGGTACTATTGACATTAAAATTGTTTTATCATCAACAATGGGGGATGACTTTAGGTCTCTACCGTCACTGCAGTTGGTTTCAAAACCATAAATTTAAACGTTAAAGCTATTGAGAGGAAAATATAGTTAGCTGTCATTTAATGTTTGATTATCCAAAAACTGAATATGCTCGTGTTTGTGAAATTACCACAGGTGAGACCAGTCTGAACACTCAAATTTAACCCTCAGTAATAGCTACCCTGATTTAATGGGAAACAATGGTAGGGCCATCCCAGGGGGTCTGCCCCCCTTCCTGGAGCTCTTAGCTTCACCCACTTATGGTGAGCCAGAAACAAAGGCCAAATGCATTGTTTAATGTATATGAAATTTAAGTTCCCACGCATTAATAATCTGACATGGTCCTCAGACTGTCTGTAGCAAGATATGTTATTCTTTCAACTTAGCCGATATCCTTCATTAACTAAAAATTTTAGATTTAGTGTCCAACCCATCTAATATTGTTGCGGTTTGTAAAAATGTGCTTTTCATATCTACACAGCAACTCAACATTAGCGTGGAAATTAAGAAAACTCATAATAATGGTGATGTAGACAGCAAAAATCATGGTGATGTATGACGTCACCAAAATCAAGGTACAATAAGTAATCCAAAGGACACTCAATGTAGGCCTTAAAAACTGTTACATCAATACCCTTTTTGTCCATTAGTCAATTTACCATTTTAGAATTTGAACTCCATTAACGAGTATCAGGCGTATGTTTTAAAACAAGTATTATCTCAGTAATCATTGGTAAATACAAACCAAGAAAAATAACATTATTTAACCAAACTCAATTCAGCATTTAAAATAAGTCATCTAATTTTTTGTGGGGAGTAAACTCACTTTAGCTGTTTTACCCTGTTTTGTAGGCTATGACTATATTGGATTCAAATTCAGTCCTGGGACACAGTGTGTCATAACAAATACTTTTACCATGTGGATTCTTCATTCCACCATGAGAGAAAACATACTATTTTAACCTTTTGTAAGAAAAACGATGAGATCAGATTACCAGATTAGAAAATCATCATTGTACCAATTTCTAATTTATCTAAATTTCCAGATTAGAAAATCATCATTGTACCAATTTCTAATTTATCACTCTGTTTAGATTTCCCTAAGTGTACTAGCTAACAGCTCAGCACACAGCAGAAAATTACCATGCGGTGGGCCTGGTAAAGGCCTAACCATATTGTCATGAGAAATCCCCTTAGTGGAGGCCTTACGGAATAAAACATTATCAAAGCAATAAATGCTGACTCTCAATGATATTTAACATGACAAAGCACAAAACAAAACAGGCTCTCTTGAATGCCTATTAAAGCATGCTATATACCATCAATGGGCTTTTCAAACTACATGTAAAATTCAATTAAATTAACCTACCGAGGAAAGTGTTCAAGTTTCTTTGATAAGTTCCAGCTTCATTTAATGTTTTGGTACGATACATTTTTAGAAATAAACATTTAAGTACTCTTAATCAATGATTATGAAAGCTCACGTCAGTTCCTTGTATTGCCCATACTTCCAGGGTCCAATGACAGAGACTCCATCTTGTGACTACTGTCGGTCGGCCAGGTGGTCAAACAAAATGAATCTTCGTCATTATATTTTACTTGTACAAGTCACTGTATGATCGCAGAAAACACAATATTGCATTATAATCTCGCACGCATAACAATGTTAAGCTTCTGCACACTACTCAGCTAGTGCAGACTCTCTCATTATAGCCCGAAGAGAGGTTCACCCACATAATAAATTTGCGTAGCCTAGACATGGGAGTTTCTAGGTATTAACTCGTACAAATAACAATGAAGCTTCTACATACTGGCCTACACCCTACTCAACTAGGACGGACGTTCTGTACCCACACAGAAAGGTTCCATACGATAAAAATCGCAGCCTAGTCAGGGGAATTAACTAGGGCTTGTTCGACTACCAAACGCTTTTGCAATCTTGATAGTTTGTTATATGGTGTAGTTTTACGACTCACTGTTCAGTTGTTCTCAGCAACTAGTAACCGGGAAAAACAACTTCTTCCTCGCGATTGCAAAATGAGCCCCTAAGCTCTCCAACTGATTTTCAGTAGAATCATTAAAACTTGTCCATCCGGGTCACGGCACCATGCTGTTAGAAATCAGCTGTTTTGTATAGTGGTTGAAATAATGATCGCATACCCGATCGTCAAGGGAGAGAGTAATTCAATTATTTATTGTAGCCTTTGAAAGTCTATTGTTCATGATGTTACCGACTCGATCCTCAGTCTTACAAGCTCGAGCTCATCTCACCAAATCTCATCCCAAAGAACCTCCGGTTGTCCACTACTTATAGACATTGCAAACAGAATACACATCCCAGTACTGTAAGCCCATTGGCTAATTACTGTCACGCTTTGAATGAATGTGACTTCCTGTGTACGGATATTCTTATCTAAACATAACAAGCATACATGTCTTGGGTAATATACTGCTCAAAAAAATGAAGGGAACCGTGAAATCACACATCGGGTCTCGATGTAGGAAATATATTAAAGTTCAAAATCTTCACAGTACATTGTATAATTCGTTGTGAACAAAATGACACAACAACGGTCATTGGAAATCACCAACCGATTGAGGACTGGATTCAAACTTACACCGAAAATCAAAGTAAACAATAGAAATTACAGGCTGTTCCAACGTGCGTGAATTTCATCACGGCAAGTCATCATTTGACTCAGTAGTGTGTATGGCCCCCACGTGCCAGTATGCACTCCCGACAACTTCTGAGCATGCTCCTGATGAGACGGCAGATGTGTGTTCTGGGGGATCTCCTCCCAGCCCTGGATCAGGGCATCAGTGAGCTCCTGGACAGTCCATGGCACTACTACCGATACATTACATCCCAGAGGTTCTCAATTTGATTCAGGTCTGGGGAACGTGAGGGCCAGTCAGTGGCATCAAGGCATCCAGGCTGGATGATGTTGCATGGCAGCATAACGTTTTTGTAGGGCTCTGGCAGTGCTCCTCCTGTTCCTCCTCGCACAAAGGAGTAGATACCGGTCCTGCTGCTGGATTGATGCCTTTCTACAGCCCTGTCCATCTCTCCTCATGTAACGACCTGTCTCCTGTTATCTCCTCCATGCTTTTGAGACTGCGTTGGGAGACGCAGCAAACCTTTTATCGACGGTACGTATGGATGTGCCATCCTGGAGGAGCTGGACTGCCTGTGCAACCTGAATGGAATGCAGGTACCACCTCATGCTAGTACCTGCATTCCAGTAGTGACAAGGAGACTAGCAAAATGCAAAACTAGAGAAGAATCAGTCAGGAAGGATAGAAGAGAGCAATTGTCTGTGGCCACTACCTGCAAAACCATTCTCTTTTTGAGTTTGTCTTGCTGTTGCCTCTCCAGTGCCTCTGTTTGTCACTTTCATTTGCAGCAAAACAGGTGAGATTGATTCACAATCGCTTATGCTTCCTAACTGGATTGATGTCCTTGAAGTTTACCTGACTTGGTATTATACTGTGATGATTGTGTTCCCTTAATTCTTTTGAGCAGTATACATATCCAGGCATTTTAATGATATGTGTCAGTAACATCTGAGTAAAGGAACGTAACCTGTCATTTTTTTGGGGTGTGGGGCTCATTCCAATTTACGTGTTGGGCTTTCAAATTAAGCTCTTATCCAGTCAGTGCATTCAACTTAGGTAAATAAACAGTCACAAGTACTCTCAGAGCAATATTACATAGAAATAATAAATATTGTAATCTGTAATTATCAGATTGTGCTCCATTTTTTGAATAACAAAGTAAACTTGTAATAGTGAGAGTTCATCAGAATTGATAAAGGCAATGTTATCGACAGACACGGTCGGACTGGTATTCTGGCAAATGCCAGAGGGGCTGGACCATTTTTTTCGGGGTGGGCTGGTCACATTTCTTTTTAAATATAAATAAATAATATATTTTTACAGGCTGGTGGTGTATAGGATGCGTTATTATGACTTGCACAATTTCACTGTGGTTTTAAAAATCCATATTAAGCATTTGTCCCAGTGGGCAACGGCCGGCCTGGTCCCAAGATGGGCCGGCCCGATCAGAGGTTGCTCAAATTGGACTTTGGACTTTCAGTCCAAATCAAATGCGTCATCAGAGTGAGCAACACGTGTTGATAGTCAGTAAAGCTAGGTTAATATTGTCAGAACAGAAATAGCTAGATAATTGACCGTAAAAAAAAGGAAAGGCGGTGTTGAATAAGTTTGAGAAAGCAATATAAAAGAGCTCTTAAGTCCGACGCTGCCAAACTCATAAAATTAAGACAGATGAAAGATCTGTTGCTGCTGAAGCTGCAGGAGGACAGTAAATGCAGCGGAGGCAGGAAGAAAACAGAAAAAAAGAGAGCTAGCTCAAGTCATTTTCACGCAGTTCACGCTACTTCTGCCAGTTAGCTCCAGTGTTTTTTTAAGGTACAGTATCTCACAAAAGTGAGTACACCCCTCACATTTTTGCAAATATTTGATTATATCTTTTCATGTGACAACACTGAAGAAATGACACTTTGCTACAATGTAAATTAGTGAGTGTGCAGCTTGTATAACAGTGTAAATATGCTGTCCCTCAAAATAACACAACACACAGCCATTAATGTCTAAACCGCTGGCAACAAAAGTGAGTACACCCCTAAGTGAAAATGTCCAAATTGGACCCAGTTAGCCATTTTCCCTCCCCGGTGTCATGTGACTCGTTAGTGTTACAAGGTCCCAGGTGTGAATGGGGAGCAGGTGTGTTAAATTTGGTGTTATCGCTCACACACTCCCTCATACTGATCACTGGAAGTTCAACAAGGCACCTCATGGCAAAGAACTCTCTGAGGATCTGAAAAAAAGAATTGTTGCTCTACATAAAGATAGCCTAGGCTATAAGAAGATTGCCAAGACCCTGAAACTGAGGTGCAGCATGGTGGCCAAGACCATACAGCGGTTTAACAGGACAGGTTCCACTCAGAACAGGCCTCGCCATGGTCGACCAAAGAAGTTGAGTGCACGTGCTCAGCTTCATATCCAGAGGTTGTCTTTGGGAAATAGACGTATGAGTGCTGCCAGCATTGCTGCAGAGGATGAAGGGGTGGGGGGTCAGCTTGTCAGTGCTCAGACCATATGCCGCACACTGCATAAAATTGGTCTGCATAGCTGTCATCCCAGAAGGAAGCCTCTTCTAAAGATGATGCACAAGAAAGCCCGCAAACAGTTTGCTGAAGACAAGCAGACTAAGGACATGGATTACTGGAACCATGTCCTGTGGTCTGATGAGACCAAGATTAACTTATTTGGTTCAGATGGTGTCAAGCGTGTGTGGCGGCAACCAGGTGAGGAGTACAAAGACAAATGTGTCTTGCCTACAATCAAGCATGGTGGCGGGAGTGTCATGGTCTGGGGCTGCATGAGTGCTGCCGGCACTGGGGAGCTACAGTTCATTGAGGGAACCATGAATGCCAACATGTACTGTGACATACTGAAGCAGAGCATGATCCCCTCCCTTCGGAGACTGGGCCGCAGGGCAGTATTCCAACATGATAACGACCCCCAACACACCTGCAAGACGACCACTGCCTTGCTAAAGAAGCTGAGGGTAAAGGTGATGGACTGGCCAAGCATGTCTCCAGACCTAAACCCTACTGAGCATCTGTGAGGCATCCTCAAACGGAAGGTGGAGGAGCGCAAGGTCTCTAACATCCACCAGCTCCGTGGTGTCGTTATGGAGGAGTGGAAGAGGACCCCAATGGCAACCTGTGAAGCTCTGGTGAATTCCATGCCCAAGAGGGTTAAGGCAGTGCTGGAAAATAATGGTGGCCGCACAAAATATTGATACTTTGGGCCCAATTTGGACATTTTCACTTAGGGGTGTACTCACTTTTGTTGCCAGCGGTTTAGACATTAATGGCTGTGTGTTGTGTTATTTTGAGGGGACAGCAAATTTACACAGTTATGCAAGCTGTACACTCACTACTTTCCATTGTGGCAAAGTGTCGTTTCTTCAGTGTTGTCACATGAAAAGATATAATCAAATATTTGTAAAAATGTGAGGGGTGTACTCACTTTTGTAAGATACTGTATATTGTATTAAACTGCCTAGGCTAATTAGCATAGAACTCCCGTATATCAGTATTTCATTGTTTCATGATAACTGGTTACGTAGTTAAGTGTTAGCTAGCGTGTTACTGAACCATGATCAAGCAATGACTGAAATATCAACAGATAAGGCGGAATTTTGGGTAAACAGACTTGGCTACTTGCAATATAGTCTAACACGTTGAAAACATAACCTATAGCAATAGCCGTCTACTACTGTAAACATTTGTACAGAACTTTACATTGAACACAAGTAAGCTTGTCACGTATTAAAATAAAACATTGAATAAATACGTACATACAGTATGTAATTAATCCTCAGTTAGGATAGAACATAGGCTTCCATGAAAGTGTTAGAAATCAGCTGTTTCGTATAGTGGTTGAAATTATGATCGCGTACCCGGTTGTCAAGGGAGAAAGTAATTCAATTATTTATTGCAGCATTTTATAGTCTATTGTTCATGAGGTTACAGACTCGTTACTCGGTTATGCAAACTCAATCTCATCTCAAAGAACATCTGGTCTTACCTCTACTTCATAGACACTGTAACAAGAATACACATCAAAGTACTGCTTTGAATGAACGTGACTTCCTGTGTACAAATAAACAGATGTTATATTGTAAACTGAACATACCATTCAACACTCCCCCATCACACATGTAAGAGTAAAACATTAAAAGTATAATTCATTTCCTAATGAAAAGAAAAGGCTCATACACTTATGTTACAAATGACTAAGACAAAACAACAAAGGAGTGTCTGACCAATGAGGTCTTATTGTTCCTCAAATGAAAATTAATGTAAACAAGACAATTGACATACCCCACTCTGACACATAACTCAATGTACGACAATCATCAATCCCTCCCCCACCTCAGATTATAAGGGTCGAGAAACATATTGACATCAACAGGCTTCTATCAGTGTTAACGGTATTCAGCAGAAAATCAGACTCAACATAACATCATGATTAAACAATCCCCCAAAGTCCACTGAACAATCAAAAAAAAAACTTGTCCGTATCATGATCCATGCGAAAATATCATACAAAAGACTTGTGCATATCCTGTTGTACCTGTGAAGGATTCTACTTTTGATAGGGAACAATTCTACCTTTAATAGGGAAGGATTCACTATCCAAACATACCATAATAGCTCTCAATGTCGATCATTAAGCATTAAGTCCAATATTGGGATTGTCATCATAAAGAGTTTCCCACCTGTCTTGCGAGAAACAAACCTTCATAAATATGAAATCACCATATCAGTTTATTAAAGAAAATATTAGATTGTAAGGAATGAAGTTAGTTTCTAATCAAGCATCCTGTAGTTCTTGTCTTCAGTCTTCTGACTTGTATCAGTGATGTAAAGTTATTGAGGCAGTGTGATGTGGACCCAGAAAATTTCCTAGTTGTCCTAACAAGTCAGTGTAGGTGTGCAGTGGAGTAGTGTGCTTCCAACACTTCACTAATTCAAGATTAACACCACAACAGTGTCTTCCACTGTATTGGGACAATGTGACCTTTCCAGTCAACTGGCCCATGGTAATCTGACTTGTAGTATGTGGAGTCCTTCAGGACTCAGTTGGATTCTCCTCTCATCTCGCTTTCGATGATTCATCTAGAAATGGAGTGTGAAGCCAAGTGATCTGACCCTGGCATCATTCTGAGATTTGGAACAGATCTCAAGATTTGGAACAGATTTGACTAGTGTTGTTGTAGAAATACTTCTTGAACATGTTGCTATTACTCACACACTCAGTTGTGTGTCCAGTCGGTGACGTGATGTATCATCAGAAAAGGGGTTGTGATGTCCCGATCAGTTGAATGTATAACCGCAAAACAACGATTAGAGGGGTTCAACAGTCCATCGGACTTTCATCCACTGGGTATTGTTCCGTCAACTCCTAACAATGAAGACAATAGGTCAGTCCTGAAAACTTGTGGATCTCAAAAGTTCATTAGATTGAAGCTTACACCCCATTAAGACAAGTTTCCATAATAGTCTATATGAAATTTTCTTTTCCATCCACAACTGTTTTGGTTGAGTTTTGATTCCTTGTGCTATATTTATGCCCGATAGCAACTAATAGTGGAATAAGATTGTCAGACTTGAAATGGTTCGATCTATTCTATTTAACCATTAAAATGTTAGACCTTACATCAAACAAAACAATTTCCAAATAAACCAATTAAAAACATCCTGTGAATGGAAGATGTAAAACATAACAGATGCCAGTGCTCCATTATAACTATGCAAACAGGAAAAACTAAATTATTCATGTAACTCTTTATAAGTACCAATTTGATTTGCTTTGAGCCCAGTTCAGCTCTTTCCAATCATAATTTATTACCTTGTCATACATTCTACCCTGCTTTCACTTCATTAATGGAATGTGACACCATGAGTGAAATTAGAACAATGACAAATACGGCCACAGGAGGCACCATCCTGAATCCGCACTGGCTATCATTACAGGACGGACATGAAAAATAGAGAATTGGTAAAAGGGATGGATCAAGAATCCATTCGAAAAGGAGTTGCATACTGTATATATATATATCAAAAAACTAAGTGAAAATGTTAAAAACACAAACATTCCCTAACACAATCAAAGACATCAATGTGCAACATGGTTGCTTGTGCAAATGAATTATAAACCATATAACCTATTAACAAATTTGTCTTTCATAGCTAAACAGCTCTCAAATTTGACTTTACCTCAGTACCTTCCCAAAGGTCTATGAAATTGGCTGTCATGCATTCATAAATTCCTTTATTTTTATGGCTCATACTGAACTAAATGGGTTTGCACTCTAGAGGATAAGCTGCGCAACTAAATTGTAGGAGAGAAAAATTCCAGCCCATGTTGCAGTGGTTTACCTGCTGCAACCACCAGGGCGATTGTATTAGCATAGCTACAGCACCCAAATTTTGTATTTCCACAGGTCAATGGCCAAACTACCTTGTGAAAATGTCTTGATTAACCTCCTAAATTTAGGGAAATTATCCATCTCTATTTCATTTTTATTTTCAATAGTGGCGGTCAACCAAACCCTAAATCACAACTTTTATTTTGACCACATCTGTAGTTCAATTAATATTAAAATCACTCTATCATCAACCATGGGGGATGACTTTAGGTCTCTACCCTCACTTCAGTTGGTTTCAAAACCATACATTTCAACGTTAAAGCTATTGAGAGAAAAATATATTTAGCTTTCACTGAATGTGTGATTATCCCAAAACTGAATATGCTCATGTGGAGAAATTACCACAGGTGAGACCAGTCTGAACACTCAAATTTAACCCTTAGCAATAGCCTGATTTAACGGGAAACAATGGTAGGGGTCATCCCAGTGGGTCTTCCCCACTTCCCAGAGCCCTTAGCTTCACCCACTTAAGGCGAGCCATTAAAATGGCCAAATGCTTTGCTTAATGTATAAGAAATGTAAGTTTACACACATAAAAAATCTGACATGGTTCTCAGACTGTCCGTAGCAAGATATGTTATTCTTTCAACTTAGCCGATATCCTTTAACTGAAGATTCAGATTTATTGTCCTACCCATCTAATATTCTTGTGGTTTGTAAAAATATGCTTGTCATATCTAGACAGCAACTCAATATTAGGGTTGAAATTAAGAAAACTCATGAGAATGGTGATGCTGACAGCAAACAGATGTATGACGTCACTAAAATCAAGGTACAGTGAGTAATCCAAAGGACACTCAATGTAGGCCTTAAACACTGTTACATCAATACCCTATTTGTTCATTAGTCTATTTACCATTTTAGAATTAAAACTCCATTAACGAGTATCATGCATTGGTTTTTTAAAACAAGTATTATCTCAGTTATCATTGGTAATCACAAATAAAAGAACTATACTAAAACTATATTATTTAACCAAACTCAGTTCAGCATTTCAGATCCACCTCTATGCAGACGACACCATTCTGTACACATCTGGCCCTTCATTGGATACTGTGCTATCAAACCTCAAGAAGAGCTTTGATGGCATTCAGGACTCTTTGCGAAACCTTCAACTACTCCTAAACTCTGGTAAAACTAAGTGTATGGTTTTCAACCGATCGCTGCCCACACCTGCCATTCTGACTAGCATCACTACACTGACTAGCATCACCATAGCTCTACCTACCCGCAGCCTGCGCTCAAACAGATACATCTCTCTGGTCACCCCAAAAGCCCACACCTCATTTGGCCGCCACTCTTTCCAATTCTCAGCTGCCAACGACTGGAAAATTTACAAAAAACCCTCAAACTTGAAACTCTTGTTCCCCTCACTGCCTTCAAAGTACGTCTGTCTGAGCTCTTGTCCAATCACTGTATATGTTAACTCTCTTCCAACATTCATGCACTGTTTTGCACACCCTTACTCTATTTTCTCTGTTATTCCCCCCATTGCATAGTGGCACACATTGTCCCTGCACTGCTGTCATATTTGTTTTATGCTCTTTTGCACTATTCCACTTACTCAGGTATGCTCAAATACTCATGTGTTATTCCCCCTACCGTTACTGCTATACAATCTTTGCATACTGATTGATTTACCTTGCACAAACTGTATAGACTCTTTACTACATTCAGTATTTTTATATAGACTCTCTATTGTATTTGGATTTTGTCATTGCCATACCACTTAGACATCACCTTGCACAAACTGTATATTGACTCTTTATTCGATCTGTATTATATGTAGACTCTATTGTATTTTGTATGTATATATTTTATGTATCTAACGTAACTATGTTGTCCAGCACGTTTTATGCTTTATCTTGGCCAGGTCGCCGTTGCAAATGAGAATTGGTTCCCAATCGGCTTACCTGGTTAAATAAAGTTTAAATAAAAAAAAAAAAATACTAATAAATTTAAAATAGGACATCTAATTTATTGTGGGGAGTAAACTCGCTTTGGCTGTTTTACCCTCTTTTATAGGCTATGACTATAATGGATTTAAATTCAGTCCTCATGGGACATAGCACGTTTTCCTAACGTTAAAGACTATCACCATGTGGATTCTTCATTCTACTACTTTATACAAGGAGAGAGAAAACACAATATTTTACCCTTTTTTAAGAAAACCATGAGACTATTTTATCAGATTAGAAAATTACCATTGTACCCATGTCTAATTTATTATTCGGTTTAGATTTCCCTACGTGTACTAGCTAACAATTTAGCACGCAGCAGAAAATTACCATACGGTGGGCCTGGTAAAGGCCTAACCACATTGTCATGAGACCCCTCCTTAGTGGAGGCCTCACAGAATAAAACATTATCAACGCGATAAATGCGTTTGGCTCCAATTACATAGAGAACATGACAAAGCACAACAAAATAGGTTATTTCTAGATAAGTTCCAGCCTCACTTAATGTTTAGGTACAATAAAGCTGGAGGCACCAGGGGAGCAGGAGGATGCTCTGCCCCCAAATCAGTATGGGGTGCCAGAGCAGCAGGTGGCACTGGGGCAGTAGGTGGCGGTGCCAGGGGAGCAGGAGGGTGCTCCGCCCCCGAATGAGTATGGGGCGCCGGAGCGAGAAGGAGCTCCAACCCCGAATCAGGACGGGGCTCCGGAACAGAGGGAGGCGGTGGTGACTGGAGGGGCTTGTCGGACCACCCCTCCGGCGGTGGAGTCAGGGACCTGTCGGACCATTCCTCCAGTACTGGGGTTGTTCCGAAGAGGGCCACCAGCAACTGCTGGAGAGCTGGGCATGAGGTTCGAATGTAGGGTTCTGTCCCCGATAATGTCATGCTCGGCCCCGGAACCATCCCAACTGGACCAGACTCCGCACCCGGACACTCCACACCAGCCGTCAGTGGTGAAACACCGATGCACGGGCTATGTACCGGTTTTACAGGGTACTCCACCCCTACCGTCGGCAGTGGAGCCCGCAGGCGCGGGGCTGGAACCGGTCTTACCAACCCATACTCCGCCACCGGGTGCTTCACCCCTACCGTCGGCAGTGGAGCCCGCATGCACGGGGCTGGAACCGGTTTTACCGGCCCATACTCTGCCATCAGGTGCTCCACCCTAACCGTCAGCAGTGGAGCCTGCATGCACGGAGCTGGGACTGGTTTTGCCGGCCCATACTCCGCCACCGGGTACTCCACCCCTACCATTGGCAGTGGAGTCCGCATGTGCGGAGCTGGGACCAGTTTCACCGGCCCATACTCTGCCACCGGGTACTCCACCCTTACCGTCAGCAGTGGAGCACGCATGCGCAAAACTGGGACCGGTCGCATTCGCTCTCTCCCTCCTCCTCCAGCACCGGTCACGTGGAGGCTCACTTCTGAGCCCCCACAAGTTGTTGCTCATTACACACCTGATGGCAGGTGTGTAATGACTTCTAATTAACAGGATTTTGAATGTGATTGGTTATTTCTGAACATAGCCCAGTTATAAGAGGGTGTGCACACTTATACAACCTGGTTATTGTAAGGTTTTTATTTTTCATTTTTCCCCCTCAAAGATTTGTTTGTTTTTCAATTGAATTGTTCACATTATAGGTCACATTAAAAGTGGAAAAAGTTCTGACATGATTTCTCTTTGTCTCATTCTTTTACATCACAAAAACCTGGCATTTTCACAGGGGTGTGTAGACTTTTTATATCCACTGTAGGTCTTCCAGTGTACACGTTTTATCCGCCTGCGGGGGTATAAGATCCATCCATGAACTCAGGTCAGCTAGTACAGCCCAGAGTCCAAACTAAATATGGCAAAGCTGCGTTTAGCAGCTATGCTGCTCAAAAATGGAATAAACTACCAGATCTTAGACGTGCCCCAAACGTATCAGTTTGTAAATCCAGGTTAAAAACACTTCAAACATTTCATGTGCCTATGACTGAGCGCTTAAAATTTTGCCTTACTGCTTTTAAAGCCTCCTCGGGGAATATCTCTATTTTCTTAGGCAATGTCTTATTATGATGAATTTTATATTTCTCTTTTTCTTGGATTTAATGTTTCATTATTTCATGGTTATTGTATTTCTATTTTGCTATGTTTTACCAATCGTTTCTCTTTAATGCAAGTTCTGGTGCTATCAGAGGAATAACCTCTTTTCATGCGCCTATGAATGAGCGCTTAACTTCATGGGGGAAAAGGTTTTCAGACCTTTTGATAGGAGGTTTTCAGACATTCTGATGGGTGGTTTTCAGTCCTTTTGATCAGAGGTTTTCAGACCTTCTGATGGGTGGTTTTCAGTCCTTTTGATGGGTGGTTGTCAGTCCTTTTGATGGGAGGTTTTCAGACCTTTTGATAATAGGTTTTCAGACCTTTTGATTGGAGGTTTGCAGACCTTGTGATTGGAGGTTTTCAGACTTTTTGGTAGGTTTTCAATCCTCTTAATAAAACCTGTAAATCCAGGTTAAAACACTTCTCTTTTCACGCGCCTATGAACGAGCGCTTAAACGTAACAACAGTGTTTAATCTCACTGTGTTTAATCACTGAATGAAAAAGAACAACAGATATTGTGTTATGGCTATTATGCCGCCTCTGTTTTGCCAAACTGAATTTAATTGCATGTTACATTGCAATGGGTTTCAGGACATTTACCTCAATTGGTATTATAATACAATTTTCTGCATCAGGTAAATATGGATACTTCAAAATTCTGACACTATCAGAGCAGTACAACAACTTAAGCACCAAACAATGTAACTAGGAAGTTGTTTGAATTTTGCAGAATGTAATAAATGTAGCCTTATTGTATGGTAAATGTAACTGAATGGAAGTTTCAGTCTTCCCCAGTGCAGAGCATGTTAATGAATTCAACTATCAGCTTGTTGTAAGATAATGATGGGGTCAGAAGAGATACCTTTTGAAAATGATAATGGTTATGTTTACTTCAGTATGTGTATTAACATCAATGATTAAGCGAACTATTTCTCTTAGAATTGTTTAGTTTTGATGATCAAAAGACTATTACAGATGGCAACAATAATACCAATACCTTTCTAGATTTTCATTTATCTGGAAAATACCCTCCCTATTCTTACTGTAAAAATATGTTGACTTTGGTAGGGCATGGGCATATAGCCTATGAACCCATGTGTTATTGTTGAATTACATCTCAGATTTCATATTAATTAATAATAACTGCCAAGTCTACAATTTAAAGGTACAACTGATAAGTTTAACCCTCAGAAGTGGAATTGTTGAAACAAATGAAAACAAAGAAATTACTTAACTACTGAGAATGGATAATCTACTGAGGCTTGAACACGTAACACCCTCTCCACCAAAGGAAAATTTTTAATAGCTAAATCATTTGTTAAAATATTCATGTCACCAGAATGATTTAAGGTGAACTAACGCTAGCATAGACTGAGGCAATTCTAGCAATTATTTTTGATGAAATAATCATGGCAATGTTGCATTCCACTAAGCATTTGCTTATATTAGCAAGTTGTTGTACAAATGAAAATGCAGAATAAACTTAGCTACATGAGCATAGATTAGCTACTTGAGGCTTGAAAGCATGACACCATCTCCACAAAGTCAAGTTATTATTAGCAAAACTGTATGTCATAATGTTCATTATGACCTACAGTGAAGGAAAGGTGGTAGTAATCCATAGTTTAATGGGAAAAGAAACAAAACAATAGCAGCAACCAGTGACGTAGGGCATCAGGTACAAACATAAAACCAAAATGAACCACACCGGGTGTGGCCACACAGAGAACATAAATAGGGTCCCCAATTAGAGGCAATGATCTACACCTGCCTCCAATTGGGGAGACCAAAAGGATCGGAGGTGGCTAGAGGCACCACCTCCTATCCTGTCCTGACTATAGCCCCAGCCCAGTGCAGAGATGGCTAGGGGCATAGCCAGGACGTGACAGTTATATTGTTAATGTCACCAGAATGATTTTTGAAGGATTAACATTAGATTAAACTGAGGTTAGTTTAATATATTTCCATTAGCTAACATTACTAGCTAGCTAATGTCGATAGCATTTATAGCTAACGTTAGCCATTTTTCGACTCAGCTAGGTAGTTTTTTTTAAATGATTTTTTGACTCAGCTAGGTAGTTTTTTTTTAAAAGCTAGGTAGTTTTTTAAATCATGGCAACGTTGGATTCCACTAAATATTTGCCTATAGTAGCAAGTCATTGTACAAATAAAAACAGTGGATTAATTAGCTACTGAGCATAGATTAGCTACTGAGGCTGGAAAACATAACACCATGTCTAAAAGGCAAATTATTAATAGCTAAACTGTTTGTTAAAATGTTAACGTCATCACAATAATTTTAGATGGAGTAACTAATGGTAGCATTGTTAGCTATTTTTAGAGCCCTTGCTAGCTCTTCTTTTGCATTGAAAAATCATAGCAACATTGCATTCCACTAAATATTTGACTGTTAGGGGTGTAATGATTCCCCAAATTCTTGATTTGATTTGACCTACGACCGTGCTGACTACACTAGTATTAAAATCATTGGCCTGTTTTGTAAATAAAAAAAACAATAGCATTTCATTAAAACAACTTATTTAAATACAGTGTAAAAATAACAAAAATGTAGAACATGTAAATTAACATCAACAACTAGCAAAAATAGAACGCTTACAACAATAACAATGTAAAAAAATTTGTTGGCAACTATGTCCAGCACTATTTTAATATAACTATTTACACTTTGGCATTTATTTGGCAAGGCTGCAGATCCATTGCCATAAACTTACTGCATTTGTTATTTCTTTGGCACGAGTAGAGTTTATTGGTAGTTTGGCTCCAAATGTAGCTGGGATAGTAGGTTGAGTGAGTGTTTTCTTTCCACTTAAATCAATGTCTTTGTGATGCTCACTCTCAATTAACCATTATCTAAAACTGTTCATAAATCACTTACCAGACTCCTAATAAAAACCACTAGCTACTAACTAATGAGGCAATATGAATTCCATGTACTGTATGGTGTGTTGGGGGTTAAAAAGGAACTAGAAAATGTAGTTTTGCTGGATGTAGCACAGTGCCCCATGATTTCACATAATATTTGTAATTTTACAAATTCTCCTGATTATTTCGTACAATACATTCACTGCAGCACTGAAGAGCTTTTCCGCAAATGTATCCCTTGCACATTATATTTTCCATCCCCCCACTATAACGTTGTTGGATGTATTACACAATTCCTCTGCAATGCTAATGAGCACAAGCAAATTAACATCAATAACATCAAAATAGGATTTCTTTATATTAGATAATGTTCTCTACATTAACTTAAGCTTTAACAATTTCTCAGTGTGCTCCACTTTATAATATTCTCCAACGTATGTAAAGTATTATTGAAATAGTAATTTTGTTTCGTTTATAATTTTCCCCACATAGTTTTCCTTTGAAAATGTAGCCTACACAACAAATTATAGACATACCACAGACCTTTATTTTGAAGGCAACATATGAAATCAGAAGTCTTAATGTTTCTGCCAAATGTATATTACGTTTCACTGCAGACTTTTATTTTGAAGTTAAAATAAGAAAACCGGAGATCTTATTACTGCTAAGTTAAATAAATACAGTGGATATAAAAAGTCTACAGACCCCTGTTAAAATGCCAGGTTTTTGTGATGTAAAAGAATGAGACAAAGATGAATCATGTCAGAACTTTTTCCACTTCTAAAGTGACCTATAATGTGAACAATTCAATTGAAAAACAAACTGAAATCTTCAAGGGGGAAAATGAAAAATAAAAACCTTACAATAACCTGGTTGCTTAAGTGTGCACACCCTCTTATACCTGGGGATGTGGCTGTGTTCAGAATTAACCAATCACAGTCAAACTCATGTTAAATAGAAGTCATTACACACCTGCCATCATTTAAAGTGACTCTGATTAATCACAAATAAAGTTCAGCTGTTCTAGTAGGATTTTCCTGACATTTTCTTTGTTGCATCTCAGAGCAAAAGCCATGGTCCGCAGAGAGCTTCCAAAGCATCAGAGGGATCTCATTGTTGAAAGATATCAGTCAAGAGAAGGGTACAAAAGAATTTGCAAAGCATTAGATATACCATGGAACACAGTGAAGACAGTAATCATCAAGTGGAGAAAATGTGGCACAACAGAGACATTACCAAGAACTGGACGTCCCTCCAAAATATATGAAAAGACGAGAAGAAAACTGGTCAGGGAGGCTTCCAAGAGGCCTACAGCAACATTAAAGGAACTGCAGGAATTTCTGGCAAGTACTGGTTGTGTGCTACATGTGACAACAATCTCGCTGTATTCTTCATATGAATGGGCCATGGGGTAGGGTGGCAAGACAGAAGCCTTTTCATACAAAAAAAAACATCCAAGCCCAGCTGAAGTTTGCAAAAACAAACATCAAGTCCCCCAAAAGCACATGGGAAAATGTGTTATGGTCTGATGAAACCAAGGTTGAACTTTTTGGCCATAATTCCAAAAGGTATGTTTGGCGTAAAAACAACACTGCACATCACCCAAAGAACACCATACCCACAGTGAAGCATGGCGGTTTGGGGCTGTTTTTCTTCAGTTGGAACCGGGGCCTTAGTCAGGGTTGAGGGAATTATGAACAGTTCCAAATAACAGGCAATTTTGGCACAAAACCTTCAGGCGTCCGTTAGAAAGCTGAAGATGAAGAGGACGTTCACCTTTCAGCATGACAACGACCCAAAGCACACATCCAAATCCTCAAAAGCATGGCTTCACCAGAAGAAGATTAACGTTTTGGAATGGCCCAGCCAGAGCCCAGACCTGAATCCAATTGAACATCTGTTGGGCGATCTGAAGAGGGCTGTGCACAGGGGATGTCCTCGCAATCTGACATATTTGGAGCGCTTTTGCAGAGAAGAGTGGGCAAATGTTGCCACGTCAAGATGTGCCATGCTAATAGACTCCTACCCAAAAAGACTGAGTGCTGTAATAAAATCAAAAGGTGCTTCAACAAAGTATTAGTTTAAGGGTGTGCACACTTATGCAACCTAGTTACTGTGAGTTTTTTATTTTTTATTTTTCCCCCTCAAAGATTTCAGTTTGTTTTTCAATTGAATTGTTCACATTATAGGTCACATTAAAGGTGGAAAAAGTTCTGACATGATTTATCTTTGTCTCATTCTTTTACATCACTAGAACCTGGCATTTTAACAGGGGTGTGTAGACTTTTTATATCCACTGTAATAGGCCTGCAAGTATAGAGCGGTATAGTTGTTTTTAACTGTTTTGTGAGTGCAATTTCTTTAATGCCAAATCCTTTAAATGAACCATACACAATCAGTTGCATGGATATGGTGGAGGTGGTAACCGCTGGCCACAATGACGTGCTGTTACTTAATCACAGAATCGCGAACTCCTTTTAAATTTCACAGTTCGAAATTTAACTTACACATTTTCGAACTAGAATCAAGATCGGTACGCCACTATATCCTATATGCTAATACACATGTCAGTGTATTTTCCATATAAGTCCATATATCGTAGATTAAATGACAAAGTATTCGTCCCTTGAAAGTCATTAGCCCCTGACCAACTGTTGTACATCTACATGGCAGCTACATTTATCTACTACCTTGCTGGTTAAAACGAACTATTAGCTGGTTACAGTCCTAACCTACTTACCTGTCAAGTAGATACAGGTCTGTAACCAGAATAAACGTGTTGGACAGGCATTTGATTTCCAAGCGGGGGGCACGTTTATCCTATTTGCCAATAATGATTAGTAACTTCAGCACGATGGACGGAAAGCTAATAATTTCTAGCATGTATGGCTGCCTAATGCTATGGGCCGTTAGGCTATTGTCATCATTCAACATAACCATCCCATATTCACAGTGACAGTGGAATGAAGTGATTTAACAAGAGGCTTAAAACACTAATTACAGAAACATGAACATATGGCGAATGAAACCATCAAGGATGTACTGTTGTTATTATACAGTATGACATGACGCTGCAACACAAATAGACATCGCAAATCCCAAATCAATGACATTACAGGTACCAAAGAAACAAGAGCGTACTCACAACAACAATGTTCCTTCAACGCTGTAAGCCAGGTGTACCTTTCGTACTTGATTGATTGAAAGTGCCACATAAATCCTTTCCCTGTCTGGGACTGGGCTGCTAGGTTGGGGGATGGTTCCTCGCAATTTCCAGCTTGTCTCAAAAAAGGTTTTCCCAGTTAATCCGCCACCAAATCCATTTATTCTCCTTCATTGTGCATTAAGAATCAACAGGGCTCAGTACAAATCTCAAGAAGCACTACATCTAAAAATCTCAACCTCACGAAAGACAGTTAAAATAAATCTTAGATGTTCCTACATTACGTCCTAACTAGTTTTACCTCAGTTAGGTAGCTGGCTCTCCAATCACTCCACCTGAAAAATGCACATGTAGGCAACTAGGCAAGCTAGAAGGCTGCTACATGTCAAAGTATAGGCTCATTATGGCAAATTCGAAATCTGATTGGTTGAAGAATATGACAATCAACAACATCCTCCCCATTTGCATCAACAGAAGATGGGATTCACTCGACATTCTATATGCCTCAGGGTATATTTTCACCCGGAGACAGCACATGTGGACAATCTGATTGGATAAAAGCTCTGATTTATCTGAGCTGCACTGGAAACAGCACAACTGAGAGAAAAGCAATGAAACTACATCAGTAGACTGATGGGAACGAACCTTGTAAAATACATATAGTGTTAATGAAAATATATATTACATTATAAAAATAATAATATTTTTCTAATTCTGACATCACTAGGCCAGCAAAAAAAGGCCTCTGGTCAGCAGCATTTTCGAAAAATATCTTCATGTATACCAAATAATAACTTTATCGAGTCGTCAATGTTTTGTAATAATTAGCGACATAAAATGTTAACTAGCATGTCATTAATTACCATTTCTGAAATTTCCGACGTAGTTAAAAAATACAACCCAATTCCCAATTATCGTCTACCCTACTATTTTCAATTGTATTTCGTTTTTATTGATGTTGCAAATGACAGACTAGAGAGTTTTACCTACCTTACTTGCCTTCCGGTAAAGAAAAAAAACTGATCAACTTAACATTACATGATGTCTGGTCTGTCGCACATGTGGTATTTCACGATTTGCGACTTGTCTGCTAAAGATTGTTTATCAAACAAAGTCAGATACAGGTGACAAGATGAGTGACTCAGAGACAGGAAGGTAATCAAGAGTTGAACTTCCGGTCAGATTGGTGAATCGTCTTGTTCAACCATCTTTGATCGCAGAGACATTTGGTCCCAGAATTCAGTGGAATGAAAACAAAAATGGCTGCCAAACAAGCTCAACATAACCTTCATAAAGGTGTTTTTCATTGATCGTATTTGTCCATTACTAAATATGCCAGAATCGGAATTCATTATTTTTCACCATCTTTAGTGAAATAGTGAATAATCACTTAAATATAGGCATTATTAACACACAAACCATTGTCTGCTGGTTAGCATATGTTTTATTGATAAGACAAGTGGAGTGATCCTCAGGAAGATTACACATCTTAGAAGGTTGCTCAATAAATATTCAGTATACTCTTTAACAGTACTACTGCCCTAAATAGTTTCAAAATATAATTTTAACCATTTGAAATCAGAATACTGCTCCATATCTAATAAGCAACATGGTTTTTATGGGCTGCTGTGGTGGCAATTTATGTTGTCGTAATATACAATTCTGTAATTGTCAATGCATACTGAAATAATATGCATTAAGAAATCACGCTGAGGGGCCTTCAGCGATATTTCAAAATGTACTTGTGAAAAGGTTTAAATACGTCATTTGATGCTATAGAAGTAGTGTTTGAAGCATTTTTCACGAATTCAAAATTGCCGAAAAACCATTATGCCCGACTTAATGGGTCCCAATTCCAAATACGTTCCTTTAGAGGAGATGGACTTATACACCTCTTTTCAAGATTTTATTTTAAACATGGTGAGCTTGAAAATGTGGGGAACCTCAATAGCGCCACCGTGTGGTTGATAAAAAAATCCTTGCAGTAATTTTTTCCGTATAGTCCTTGTCAACATAGCTACCGAGTAGAATTATTATACCATTATCCTTGTAGCAGATGTGTCTATCTATGTGCAAAACCAAGCCCCCTCACATGTTCATTGGTCAATAGCATCCATTGTTTTTTGACAAAATGGTCTGGCTGATATAACTTTTGAAGACCATGGTCCCTAGATGCCAAATATCAAAGTATGTGAAGATCAGACATTTGGTGCCATAGGAGTTAATTTTTTGGTGTTTTTCACAAATTCAAAATGGCCGTCAAACCATTAAAGCAAAGTTAATCAGTCCCAATGGCAAATATGTTCCTTATGAGGAGGATATTGACTTATCTACCTCTTTTCATGGCTGTATCTCAAACGGAGTGAGTATGATGACCTTGCTAATGTGAAAAACCTCAATAGCGCCACCGTGGTTGATAAAAGAAATCCTTGCAGTCATTTTTTCTGTATTGTCCTTGTCAACATACTTACCTAATTTTTTTGTGTTTTTCAAAAAATCCAAAATTGCGGAAAATCCATCATGGCGGACTTTATGGGTCCCAATGGCAAAAATGTTCATCATGAGGAGATACACCTATGTACCAATTTTCAAGACTCTAGGTCACAAGGGATGGGCGTGGTGAGCTTGCAAAAAGTGTAACTTTGGAGGCTTGTGACAGCGCCACCAGGATGCCACTGCACCAGAAGTTGCGGCCCTTGGCCCTTTACTACCATAAAAATTTGGGCACCTTTAAGCCATTTAATCTCACAAGAATTTGCGAAATACACCCTTTTTTGCCGTAATAATAATAATAATAATAATGAACCGGAACAAACACAATAGGGTTTCGCCAGTGAACTGCTGAAACCCTAATAATAATAATGAACCAGAACAAACTCAATGGGGTTTCACCAGTGAACTGCTGAAACCCTAATAATGAACCACAACAAACACAATAGGGGTTCACCAGTGAACTGCTGAAACCCTAATAATGAACCGGAACAAACACAATAGGGTTTCACCAGTGAACTGCTGAAACCCTAATAATGAACCAGAACAAACACAATAGGGTTGCACCAGTGAACTGCTGAAACCCTAATAATTAGCAAAAAACTACGTAGTGAACGCAGAGCCATTGTCAGTGCAAACTTTCTCTATAACGCACTGGCTCTCCAAATACATTTGGACAGCCAGCCACTTGTTGGTAAATTACTTAAGTGTTATGGGTCAATAGGAACATAGCATGCATGTATTAATAAATTTTTTTTGTGTGTTCATTATCCTTGAATGTTGCAGGAATCAGTACAGCCAGAGTCCCCTGGTCTTCTAGTACCAGTGCTGTGAGGAAGGACGCTAATGTAGGCCTAGTAGAGACACAGAGGAGTGTGGTAGACGAAGAAAACAGTGATACACAAATGTACTTTGGGTTTGTAATTAACTCTAGAGCAGCGGGGAACACATATGACAACAATCCTAATGATATCTACATGTAGATACATTTAAACTTAACCATACATCATAACAAGGAGAATCAGACAGACAGACAGTTAATAGAGAATGACAACAGCGCTGAACAAGTAGAACCAAACAAACAGGCAGTGACAACAAAGAACAACATACTGTAGAATGACAGTAAGGACAGTGACAGCAGACAAAATCTATAGGCAGACTGCACACAACAGTGGTACAACAGACTCAGATGCACAGCCAATGTTTTTTTTTACAGATTGTACTGTATGGCATTTGTTATAAAGATGTGCTCTTTAAAAAGTAGTGAGCATCATCTGCCAGTCACTTACAAATTAAAGGTTTAAATAACTGGGATATACTGTACTGCTTATATATTCTTTTAGTAGCTCTACCATATGTACACAAACGTAAGTAGCGAATGTGTGTGTCTATGGGTGGGGATGTGCAGGCGTGGTAATGTGGGCTGGTGTGGCTACAGTGCCAGGGCTGAATTTGTGTCCCAGTCCGCCCCTGGACAGACACTTCAGGACACTAGCCACAATTTGGTAGACCTGCCATAGCATTTATTTCTACCTCCTTGTTATCAATATCAATGGGAAATGGCTAAAAATGTTAGCAGATTAGCTGGCATGAGCATAAAAACCTAGAAACACAGTCGAAACCCAACCGGTAAAAAATCAGATAAAGATTGGAATTGAATTAAGGAGGTTCAATCAATGTATTAACCTGTATTGAATTAGAGGTTGTTTGCAACGCTATAAATTAACATGACAAACTTGACATTTGCAGCACTTGCTGTTAAATGCTTGATAACCAAAGTGTTGTTAAAATTCATTTAAGTGAAATGCTATTGCACGGCGTTACAGCCACCCAGATAAAATGAATGATGATACTCACAGTCATAACCATAACATTAAAAGGCTAACACAAATAAAGTTATTGAATATTAGCGTCATGAGTGTTACCAACTACTGCAGTGAAATAATGCGCACCAATGTAATATTTGCTACTCATTATGCACGTTCATATGTCCACTATACGTTCTGCAACTGCCTTTTTATGAAGGGTTTTTATACCTCTAATATGTAGCTCATTGCCAAGCTAGGAAGGGCTCAGTGTTGGCAGTAAAATGGACCTTAACATTTTCACTGCTTTTGAGACTGGGTCCTCTGAATAAAGAGATACACGAATGGCATTGACCAGACATTTAATACCAAACCATAACCCATTTACCCCCCTCAGAGGTTTATTCTGCCATGCTCTTTTCTAAACTCATGTCTTAAAAAAATGTATGCTTATCTGCATTTCTAAAGTGCTTCTGAAAAAATGCATCCATATATGTATTGTACATAGATACTGTTCATTTAACAAACTGTGGCCTTTCTGTAGGAGAAAGATGGTATTTTCACAAGGTGCTTTTATCCAGAGCGACTTGTTAGTGCATACATACATGCACTTTGTCACACTGGCTCCCAGTGGGAATCAAACAGTCAATGCTGTTGCTATGCTCTTACCAGGTGAGCTACAGGTGACCATACGTCCAAGGACCTAGACATTCCGTTGTTTAGCTATGTATTTACCTTGTGCTCAGGATGGACGCATCTTCTGCAAGAGGAGAGAGTGTGACTGTGCAGGCCATGACGTAGACCTGTTCTGCTGTCCCGAGTGTGACTCCAGGCAGTCCAGCCAGTGTCTGCATCAGAGTGGACACACACTGTACCGGAGCGGAATCTCTTGGATATACAGCTGCCAGCAGTGCCGCTGCCTGGTGCGTATACACACACATAAACACACACACACACACACACACAGATGCTTGCATGCACATATACATGCTTACAATACACACACACTCTTTCTCACTTTCAGCATGAGAGAATATGGTGTTTCTTCTCTGATCACAATTGCATTTCTTTTATGAGAAGCACCCAGTTTATTATTACTGCAAATCGGAGACAAAGTAGATCCTGTGTGTGTTCGTGTGTGTGTGTGCTCACACCTGCTTGTATGAATGTAAGTGACATGTTTGTGTGTGTCTGTGCACCTGCATGTGTGGCGTGTGTTTGTGTGAATATGCAAGATGCATGACCTTACTCTGATGGACCTGATAATTAGTGGGCTCTGACAGCTGTGCAATTAGTTAAGCAGTGGAAACAAAAAAAACAGGATCAGCATGGCATCAACAAGAGCTCTAAATGGCCCAGCCAGCATTCAGGTAACTGATATCAGAAATGAAAGGCCTGGGACACAGGTGTCAATACATTCATAGAAAAAACACTTCAAAATTACTGCTTATTTCATGATGGGATTCTACAATATCAGTTTTGATCTGAGAACCTTTCTGGAAGACAAGGGTTCTTTGTAAGGCAAGGCGCTACCTAGAAACTTAAACTTCTGTTGAAAGAAATTGTTCTTTGATGATTCTTTGGAAGGCAAGAAGGATTATTTGGTAAAAGAGAACCATATATATATATATATATATATATATATATATAAAATATTTTTTGAACATTGCTTGATAAATTGTATGTGTTCCAATTTGTAAACAAATCAATCCGTTAGTAGCTAGATTTATTGCACCTGTTACTGAAATGGTTGTACCAGTTAAGATGATTGAAGTAGTCTTACCATTTAATATTTTCTACGCTGACATTCATTCTGAATGCAGGTTGCATTCAAAATGCAATTCCACTATCCTGGCTTGTTTCCAATAAGAATTAAAGCTGCAAGCAGCATTTAGCGGGTTTCAGCATTGAAGCTACTAGTAGCCAGAATGCGCATTTTTTCCATTGTTCCATTGTTCCATATCCATTGTTGCAAGCAATACGACATCTATGGTTTTTCCTTTCCTATAGTGTGGCCAACTTGAAACATCATTCACACATAAAGTAAAATCACAACCCTGATCATGTGTACCAAATGTAATATCACTGAGTGAAAAAGAACAAAAGATATTGTGTAATGGCTATTACAGGTGCTGGTCATATAATTAGAATATCATCAAAAAGTTGATTTATTTCAGGAATTCCATTCAAAAAGTGAAACTTGTATAATGTATACATTCATTCCACACAGACTGATATATTTCAAGTGTTTATTCCTTTTAATTTTGATGATTATAACTGACAACTAATGAAAACCCCAAATTCAGTATCTCAGAAAATTAGAATACTGTGAAAAGGTTCAATATTGAAGACACCTGGTGCCATACTCTAATCAGCTAATTAACTCAAAACACCTGCAAAGGCCTTTAAATGGTGTCTCAGTCTAGTA
>JACXGI010000650.1:52091-82421 GCA_016801175.1 Esox masquinongy
AGACATGGGTTTCAGCTGTCGCATTCCTTGTGTCAAGCCACTCTTGAACAAGACACAACGTCAGAAGCGTCTCGCCTGGGCTAAAGACAAAAAGGACTGGACTGCTGCTGAGTGGTCCAAAGTTATGTTCTCTGATGAAAGTAAATTTTGCATTTCCTTTGGAAATCAAGGTCCCAGAGTCTGGAGGAAGAGAGGAGAGACACAGAATCCACGTTGCTTGAAGTCCAGTGTAAAGTTTCCACAGTCAGTGATGGTTTAGGGTGCCATGTCATCTGCTGGTGTTGGTTCACTGTGTTTTCTGAGGTCCAAGGTCAACGCAGCTGTCTACCAGGAAGTTTTAGAGCACTTCATGCTTCTTGCTGCTGACCAACTTTATGGAGATGCAGATTTCATTTTCCAACAGGACTTGGCACTTGCACACAGTGCCAAAGCTACCAGTACCTGGTTTAAGGACCATGGTATCCCTGTTCTTAATTGGCCAGCAAACTCGCCTGACCTTAACCCTACAGAAAATCTATGGGGTATTGAGAAGATGAAGATGCGATACGCCAGACCCAACAATGCAGAAGAGCTGAAGGCCACTATCAGAGCAACCTGGGCTCTCATAACACCTGAGCAGTGCCACAGACTGATCGACTCCATGCCACGCCGCATTGCTGCAGTAATTCAGGCAAAAGGAGCCCCAAATAAGTATTGTGTTGTACATGCTCATACTTTTCATGTTCATACTTTTCAGTTGGCAAACATTTCTAAAAATCCTTTTTTTGTATTGGTCTTAAGTAATATTCTAATTTTCGGAGATACTGAATTTGGGATTTTCATTAGTTGTCAGTTTTAATCATCACAATTAAATTAAATAAACATTTGAAATATATCATTCTGTGTGTAATGAATGAATATAATATCCAAGTTTCACTTTTTGAATGGAATTACTGAAATAAATCAACTTTTTGATGATATTCTAATTATATGACCAGCCCCTGTATGCTGCCACTGTTTGGCCAAACTGAATTTACTTGCATGTTACACTGCAATAGTTTTCAGGACATTTACCTCAATTGGCATTATAATACAATATTCTGCATCAGATAAATATGGATATTTCAAGTCTGACACTATCAGAGAAGTACAACACCTTACAATATAACTAGGAAGTTTTGAATTTTTCAGAATGTAATAAATGTAACCAAATTGTATGGTAAATATAACTTAATGGAAGTTTGACAGTCATCTCCAGTGCAGAGCGTATTAATAAATTCAAGTTTTGCTTGTTGTAAGATAATGATGGGGTCAGAACAGATAATCATTATCATTTTCAAAGGTATGTTTACTTAAGTATGTGTATTAACATCAATGATGTTTGGTAGTTTGGCTCTAAATGTAGCTGGGATAGTAGGTTCAGTGAGAATTTTCTTTCCACTGATATCAATTTCTTTGTGATGCTCACTCTCAATTAACCATTATCTAAAACTGTTTATGAATCACCTACCAGACTCCTAATAAAAGCCACTAGCTACTAACTAATGAGGCAATATGAATTCCATGTACAGTAGAGTGTGTTGGGGGTTAAAAAGGAACTAGAAAATGTAGTTTTGCTGGATGTAGCACAGTGCCCCATGATTTCACATAATATTTGTAATTTTACAAATTCTCCTGATTATTTCGTACAATACATTCACTGCAGCACTGAAGAGCTTTTCCGCAAATGTATCCCTTGCACATTATATTTTCCATCCCCCCACTATAACGTTGTTGGATGTATTACACAATCCCTCTCCAAAGCTAATGAGCACAAGCAAATTAACAACAATAACATAAAAATAGGATTTTTTTTGATTAGATAATGTTCTCTATGTTAACTTAAGCTCTAACCATTTCTCAGTGTAATCCACCTTATAAGATTCTTCAACTGATGTAAAGTATTATTGAAATATAAATTTTGTTTCATTTATAATTTCCCTCACATAGTTTTGCCTTTGAACATGTAGCTTACACAATACAACTGCAAACACACCGCAGACCTTTATTTTGAAGGTAAAATACAAAAACCGGAGGTCTTATTGATGCTGACAAATCTCTAATTTAGAGTCTTATTGTTGCTACCTAAGTTAAATAAATAATAGGCATGCAAGTATAGAGCGGTATAGTTGTTTTTAATGGTTTTGTGAGTGCAATTGGTTTATTGCCAATTTATATTGCCAGTTTATTGCCTTCTTTACATGAACCGCATACAATCAGTTGCATGGATATGGTGGAGGTGGTAACAGCTGGACACAATCAATGACATGCGGTTACTTAATCACAGAATCGTGAACTCCTTTTAAATTTTGCAGTTCGAAATCGAACCTAAACATTTTCGAACTAGAATCGAAATCGGTACACCCCTCTATCCTGTATTCGCATGTCAGTGTATTTTCTAAGCCCATATAGCGTAATTTAAATTACAAAGTAATCATCCCCTCTTGAAAGTCATTAGCCCCTGACCTACTATTGTACATCTAAATGGCAGCAACATTTAAAAATGGCAGCTGGTTAAAACGAACTATTAGCTGGTTACAGTCCTTATTAACCTGATTACCAATCGAGTAGACACAGGCCCGTTACCAGAACAAACGTGTTAGGCAGGCATGTTTATCCTACTTACGCATAATGATTAGTAACTTCACCACGATGGACGGAAAGCTAATAATTTTAGCATGCATAGCTGCCTAAGGCTATATAATGGCAAAATTATTGCTATATAATTCGAATAACCTCGCCATAACATTTGGCCTATAGGCTATTGTCATTAGATGTAACCACCCCATATTCATAGTGACAGTGAAATAAAGTGATTTAACAAGAGGCTTACAAAACACTCATTACAGAAACATGAGTACATGGCGAATGAAACAATCAGGGATGTACATTACCATTATGAAATAGACATTGCAAAGCCCAAATCAATGACTATACAGGTACCCAAGAAACAAGAACGTATTCACAACAACAATGTACCTTTGACGCTGTAAGCCAGGTGTACTTTTCGTAGTTGATCGATTAAATGTGCCACACAAATCCTTTCCCTCTAGCTGATGGGTTGGTCGACCCTTCCTCACAATTTCCTGATTTTCTCGAAAGATTTTCACCCGGAGACAGCACATGTGGAAAATCTGATTGGATAAAAGCTCTGATCTCTCTGAGCTGCACTGGAAACAACGCAACTGCAAATGATTGATTATAAACTAGAACATTTTACCTACCTTACTTGCCTTCCGGTAAAGAAAAAAGACTTAACTTAACATTACATGATGTCTGGTCTGTCGCACATGTGGTATTTCATGATTTTCAACTTGTCTACTAAAGTTTGTTTATCACACAAAGTCAGATACATGTGACAAGATGAGTGACTCAGACAGGAAGGTAATCAAGAATTCAACTTCCGGTCAGACTGGTGAATTGTCTTGTTCAACCATTTTTGGTCGCAGAGACATTTGGTCCCAAAATCCAGTGGAATGGAAACAAGCATGGCTGCGCCCATAGACAGTAAATAGCCTAACAAGCTCAACGTAACCTTCTTAAAGGTGTTTTTCACTGATCGTATTTGTCCATTACTAAATATGCAAATATGCATTATTTTTCACAATCTTTAATGAAATAGTGAATAATCACATGAATAAGGGCATTTTTAACACACAAACCATTGTCTGATAGTTAGCATGTTCTATTGATGCAACAAGTGGAGTGATACTCAGGAAAATAACACATCTTAGAAGGTTACTCAATAATTATTCGGTATACTCTTTAACAGTACTACTGCCCTAAATAGTTTCAAAATATAATTTTAACCAGTTGAAATCAGAATACTGCTCCATATCTAATTAGCAAAATAGTGTTAATGGTCTGCTGTGGTGGCAATTTTTGTGTCATAATATACAATTCTGGAATTGTCAGTGCATACTGAAATAATGTGCATTAAGAAAGCACACTGAGGGGCCTTCAGTGATATTTTAAAATGTACTTGTGAAAAGGTTTAAAAAACAGTTAATTTTTAGTATTTTTCAAGAAATCCAAAATGGCGGAAAATCCATCAACTTTATGGGTCCCAATGGCAAAAATGTTCATCATGAGGAACTACCCCTATGTACCAATTTTCAAGACTCTAGGTCACAAGGGGTGGGCGTGGTGAGCTTGCAATAAAGTGTGATTTTGGAGGCTTGTGACAGCACCACCAGGAGGCCTAACCCTGCACCAGAAGTTGCGGCCCTTGGCCCTTTACTACTATAAAAATTTGTGCACCTTTAACACTAGAACCGCCAAATGCCTACGCCAATTGGCATTTGAGTTTGTTATTAAAATAAAACTGCCGTTTTGAAAGATACACCCTCCTCCTTCCATGACTTTTCCTAAATAGGCGTATATTACATTGTTCCGTTGTCGGAATTCTAAACTGACGAACAGAAAACGATTTAGAGTCTATTTACCTGTTTTTTTTACCCTGTTTTCCGACTTAATCCGCCAACAGCCCATGCCACTTAGCGGTGGTACCGAAATGGTACCCAGGCGCTAATCACCCCTCACTGAACGCATGACGTCAATGGATGAATGCGCGATACACCCAGATAAATGAAAACTTAATTAGGCTATTTTTAAGACATAATACAAATGATATAGGCTACTTATCACATGGGTTGCCGTTTTTCAATAGGAGATTCAGCTTATTGTGTAGGCTAATTCATCAAATGTAAATCGAAAATGTAAATCTACATTTTTTTAGGGGGGAAAGAGAAACTGAATCGCACACACATCCTATCATCTCTCTTTTAATTTTCTCTGCTTATTTTACTGAAGAATAATATTCTACGAATGTATTAGGCTAAATAACTATCCACAAAACCGAAATTCCAACAATATCTCGTCTTTTTCTAATAACTCCTCTCGGTTTTTCGATTTACGGCGTTGAAATCAACCAGATAACCCAGATAACCACTACAACCCCTGGGAGAGATGTGCAAAAACGCGCAGTTCACAGCCTATTCATTTCGGACTTCATTTTTTTCTAATAGCTCCTCTCTGTTTTTCGATAACTTATTCATGTCACCTATAGAAAAATATTATATGCCAGTAATCTTGGAGACTAGAGCTTTGCATTTGTGTTGAACTCAACTCGATAGCCCCACTACAACCCCCGGGAGAGACGTGCAAACACACGCTGTTCACAGCCTGTTCACTTTGGACCTCGTCTTTTTCTATGTATTCTATTTTTAGTTGTTTTTTTAGTATGATGAGACCTTCAATAGAAACACATTCTTGTATTTTTCACATTCATTAACCATTTAAAACAAACAAATTTGGTAATTCATTATTTTTTAGACTATTCTATGTAGTTTGATTACGACCCAGTAGATGAACTGATGCTCTGGCTGGATGGTGATGCTGCGGAGGAGAATGTCGATGCTAATAGGGATGATTCGCATGCTAATGACGTCAAACGGCGTTAGGCTCTGGCAGTTATAGGGGGTAAAAAAGGGTTAGGGTTAGGGTTAACCCTAACCCTAACCAAACACAATAGGGTTTCACTGCTGAAACCCTAATTAAAGCTTCTAGCAGCATTTAGCAAGTTTCAGCATTGAAGCTACTACTGGCCAGATTGCAATTTTTTTTAAACTTATATCCATAGTTACAAGAAATACGACATCTATGTTTTTTCCTTTTCTATAGTGGGAATGAAATCTGCGGAAGCTTAGCCTGTGTTCACACAAGAGTTTGTTTACACTGGGCTAAGGCTTAACCCTAGGTTAAGGATTCATGCTTGTGTTCCTAAGCCCTGGGCTAATGGACAAATACGACACAATACCATTTTACATTCTATGATAAGCTGCAAATGTTATGTTCTCTCTAGCATGCAAATAATGTTACAATAGCCTACAACACTTACATATGATCAATGTTACGCTACCATGATTCAATTAACGACTTCATGACATTGACTGATCAAGATGCCCACCCTGTCGGTATTTGCTTGAACAACTTTGTTAAAACTACGCAAAGAAAGAGAAAAACATTAGTTAACCTTCATTCTTTCGACATATTTGCTGGATTTACATCCAAAGCAAGCTGCAATAACTACTTCGCTAAGATTTAGCATGTATAATGAAATGACAATACTTTGCAGAGTGAAAGGACCAAAACAGACGGAGCTCTTGGTAACGATGTGCGTCACCAGTGTATGTAAATTACGTGAAAGGGCAGGTTTTGTGATTGGACAATAAACATTCTATGGTTTTGTTCTTGACCCCATTTCACACTGGTTATTTTGTCACCGTTTTTCTGGGGCTAGCCCTGAAAAGTCAGTGCTAACCCTGCTCCAGAGCATGGCCAGCTAGCCCTAGGCTAAGGGTGGTGCTTTCCCACTTCAAAATATGCAAGTGTTAACACTTGCTTAGCCCTGGGCTTAGGAGGACCTTAGCCTAGTACTTAGGATGCTCTTAGGATGCACCTTAGCCCTAAGCTAAGGTGCAGTGTGAACACATCTAGTGTGTTTGGATGTATTACACAATCAATCTCCAAAGCAAATGAGCACAAGCAAATTAAAAACATTATCTAATATTAAAAAAATCCTATTTTGATGTTAATGTTCTCTACATTAGCTTACATAAGCTTTGACCATTTCTCAGTGGGCTCCACCTTATAATATTCTTTAACCTATGTAAAGTATGATTGAAATTGTATTTTATTTTACAATTTCATTTACAATTTCCCCCACATAGTTTTTTCTCTGAAAATGTAGCCTACACAACACAAATTATAGACACACCACAGACCTTTATTTTGAAGGCAACATATATGAAAATCGGAAGTCGTATTGTTGCAGACTAATCTCTAATGTGGAGTCTGTTGCTACCGATGTTAAATAAATAATAGGCCTGCAAGCATAGAGCGGTATAGTTGTTTTTAACGGTTTAATAAGTGCAATTCGTTTAGTGCCAACTCCTTTACATGAACCATACACGATCAGTTGCATGGATATCGTGGAGGTGGTAAAAGCTGGCCACAATCAATGACGTGCGGTTACTTAATCACAGAATCGCGAACGCCTCTTAAATTTTGCAGTTCGAAATCGAACCTAAATATTTTCTAACTAGAATTGAAATTGGTACACCCCTATATCCGCATGTCAGGGTATTTTCTAAGCCCATATAGCGTAATTTAAATGACAAAGTATTCATCCCCCCTTCAAAGTCATTAGCCCCTGACCAACTTTTTTACATCTAAATGGCAGCTAAATTTATCTACTACCTTGCTGGTTAAAACGAACTATTAGCTGGTTACAGTCCTAACCTGCTTACCTGTCGAGTAAATAGAGGTCCGTAACCAGAACGAACCGTTTTACACATTCAGGCAGAAGATTTTGGTGAGGCAGAGAGGAGTCTTACTGTTGTCTTAGGGGACACTGGCATCAACAGACATTTTATGTGGGCTATCCTGTCTCCCTTCTTGCAAACATTGTGGGTTAACAATGGAGGAGAGGCAGCTCGTCCGCTTCTTACCTCTGATTTCAATTGTTTTGCAAATTGGGGTATGAGTGGGATGAGTGTTGGTTCTCCCTTTTCTCCTATGGGCCACCTACTCCTTCTAGCTGGCGGACCATCACACCTGGATACCTCTACCAATGAGTGAATCCTGCTCCTGATTAGTTCCCTTTCTGAGGTAGAAGTAATGAAAGACATGCATACAGTGTAAAACTTGTGACGGATATTTAGCCTGTCATGTAATTGTAATGTATAGGAGAGAGAGCCTCCATTATCCCTAACAATTGTTCTGGAGAATATATATGAGTATAGGGTGTTCTGGAAAAGACCTGTTTTAGGGGAGAACCCCTGTGGGAGCCATTCTTTGTTAGTAGCTAAATTGGTAACCCTTCAAATTACTGCCCGTTACTTACAGGGTAGTTCCCACGTAACTACGTAGTAACAAGAATGTAAGTACATGGTAAGAATGAGTAGTTATGTAGGAACAGTGTAGGTGTTACGTGTACTTATATGAACGAAGAACGATACTACTCCAAAACAACTTAGTAAACAGACGTGATAAAACAGCAATTTTGAAAGTCTATAATTGTCAGTCTTATTCGTGCCTATGGGTTTACCATTTAAATGTGACTTTACTAATTTTATTGCAAGTTCGCTCGCGGAATAACAGATTTAAGAGAAAAGAAAGATGATGCGCATTTCTCCGCTTTGCGCAACTTTTCACCATGCCAACACGCGTTTTGGGCAATCGGTTCTTGCCAAACCAAAAGCTGCATTGGTGTCAATCACAAATGTATGAATTGATTATAGGTGTGTGTTGGGAATCAAGCCACAGAAAGCACGTATCTGTTGGGTGTCCTACAGTCCCCACTGCTTCTCCTTGAAAATAGGCACCCACATGAACACTTTTTTCTCCAATATGCCGGATCAAAAGCGCTCCAGTGTAGGCTGTTATTTTGTCGCATTGATTGTGATAAGCTGACAAATTAAACAGATAAACTCTTATTTGTTGAGCCTATCAGATTTTACTGTTGTTGAGGACAATTAAACGTTAACATTAGGAGGCATACTCTAAAATGTGGATATCCAAAGGTGCCTGGCTCTCATTTCGATAGTTGCCCAACATGCCAATCTCCTAAAATGTTGTGTTGTTTCAAATGTAGATACAATTAAGATCCATTAGCTTGTGGTGGAAATACACATTAAAACTAGTCTATTTCATAATAACACCTGATAAAAGAAAATAAATATGTGCTAAATTATTATTTGTTTTCATTTAATACTCCATAACATACCTTCACACCATCGTGTTGTAGCTTATTCTTTCCCATACCTTGTGTACTTTACCCTTACTTATCAGGTAAGTTCCTAGTAAGTCCATCATCTTAAACTAGTTCTTATACGGTGCCAACAACACTTACAGTGTAAGTACTAGGAAAGAGGGCTGTAATTTGAAGTGGTGTCTGTTGCCACATAGTTACAGTGTAGTTACAAGGACAGGGGGCTGTAATTTGAAGCGGTGTCTGTTCCCACGTCATTACAGTGTAGTTACAAGGAAAGAGGGCTGTAATTTGAAGCAGTGTCTGTTCCCATGTAGTTACAAGGAAAGAGGGCTGTAATTTGAATCTGTGTCTGTTCCCACATAAATACACTGTAGTTACAAGGAAAGAGGGCTGTAATTTGAAGTGTTATCTGTTCCCACATAGTTGCAGTGTAGTTACAAGGAAGGAGGGCGGTCATTTGAAAAGGTGTCTGTTCCCACATAGTTACAATGTAGTTAGACGGAAAGAGGGCTGTAATTTAAAGTGGTGTCTGTTCTCACATAGATTCACAGTAGTTACACCTACCAAGCAAGTATGTTTGGTGTAGTCAAATGAAGCAGAGTCTGATTCACAGTAGCTAAAACATGTAACACCTCACTCTAATTAATTAATGACAATTTAAAATGAGAGGATATGTTAAAAATAAAATAAACCTAAGATGGAAATTAATCGAAACGAAATCTAGATATCTGCACCATTTGGACAGAGATATAATGACATTTAAAAAACACATCTGTCAATTATAAACATTTTATTAAAACAAATAAAAACAATCAAATGCTATTAAAAACAACCACTGCTATCTGAACCTTCTGTTTATATATATATATATATATATATATATATATATATATATATATATATAAATATATTAAATTGTAAGCAATTTGGAGTTCATTTGTATATCCAAAATGTTGTTTTGCAGGTCTGGTGTGCTGTCCATGTACGCCATTTGAAATTCTGTGTAACCACACAGCCTCTATCCAGCTTGGTATAGAGGGGGAGTCCCAAAGTCTTCTCTCTTGGAAGAGATCTCACCCTGTATAGAGAATTTCAGTAAAAAGTGTTGGTTAGTACACAATTACTGGACTTGTCACTGACAATAACATGTTCAGTAATAAAAACGACTGTGAGCATTACATTTTTTATAATTTACCATTGTCTGCTCAAATTATCTGAAATCATATTTTACACATCCCATTATGATGACACCAGTGTACATATAATGTTTTAAAGAACACTTTTTACATCTTGTTGAATACATAACAGAAAAATCTGTAATTGTCTCATGTTGTGCTGGTCTTACAGATAAGCTTGGTACTTTCCTTGTCCTGAAAAGTTCATTATAGCCCAGAAGAAAAATTGTCTTATATTTTTCTGGTTAAAAACTCCCCAATAATAACACTGTTATTAGTATTAACTGACAGAATGCAGCATACATTAACAATGAATTAAAGATTGAATAATACACTGCACCAAAAAATTAAGGGAACACTTAACACATCGTGTCTCGAGGAAGGAAACGTATTAAAGATCAACATTTTTACTGAACATTGTGTAATTCGTTGAGAACAAAATGACATAAAAATGGTCAATGGAAACCAAAATCACCAAACGATTGAGGTCTGGATTCAATCTCACACCAAAAATGAAAGTAAACAATTGAAATCACAGACTGTTCCAACTTGCATGAATGTCATCACGACAACTCATAATGTGACTCGAGTGTGTATGGCCCCCACGTGCCTGTATGCTCTCCTGACAATGTCTAGGCATGCTCCTGATGAGACAGCGGAAGGTGTCCTGGGGGATCTCCTCCCAGACCTGGATCAGGGCATCAGTGAGCTCCTGGATAGTCTGTGGTGCTACTTGGCGGTGTCAGATGCACCGATACATAAAATCTCAGAGGTTCATAATTGGATACAGGTCTGGGGAACATCAGGGCCAGTCAATGGCATCAATTCCTTCTTCATCGAGGAACTGCCTACACACTCTGGCCACATGAGGCCGGGCATTGTCCTGCACCAGGAGGAACCCAAGGCCCACTGCACCAGCGTGAGGTTTGACGATGGGTCTGAGGATTTCATCCCGGTACCTAACAACAGTCATGTTACCATTGGCTAGCACGTGGAGGTCTGTGTGACCCTCCAAGAACATATGCCTCCCCAGACCATCACTGACCCACCGGTCATGCTGGATGATGTTGCAGGCAGCATAACATTCATCACGGCGTCTCCAGACTCTTTCACGTCTGTCACATGTGCTCAGTGTGAACTTGCTCTCATCTGTGCAGAAAACAGGGCGCCAATGACGGAGCTAACCATTCTGGTGTTCTCTGACGAATGCCAATCGAGCTGCATGGTGCTGAGCTGTGAGCACAGGTCCCACTAGAGGACATCGGGCCCTCATGCCACCCTCATGGAGTCCGTTTCTGACAGTTTGGTCAGAAACATGCACACCATCAACCTGCTGGCGGTCATTTTGTATGGCTCTGGCAGTGCTCCTCCTGTACCTCCTCGCACAAAGGAGCAGATACCGGTCCTGCTGCTAGGTTGTTGCCCTCCTACAGTCCTGTCCAGCTCTCCTCGTCTCGCCTGGTATCTCCTCCATGCTCTTGAGACTGTACTGGGAGACACAGCAAACCTTCTTGCTAAGGCACGTATAGATGTGCCATCCTGGAGGAGCTGGACTGCCTGTGCAACCTGAATGGGCTGCAGGTACTGCCTCATACTACCATTAGTGACAAGGACACTAGCAAAACTAGAGAAGAATCAGGCAGGAAGGATAAGAAGAGAGTAATTGTCTGTGGCCACCACCTGCAAAACCATTTCTTTTTTGGGGGTTGTCTTGCTGTTGCCTCTCCAGTGCACCTGTTCTCACTTTAATTTGCACCAAAACAGGTGACATTGTTTCACAATCACTTATGCTTCCTAACTGGACAGATTGATATCTCTAAAGTTTAATTGAAATGGGATTATACTGTGATAATTACGTGTTCCCTTATATTTTTTGAGCAGTGCAGTTGCAAACTTGGGGAGACAAAAACAAATACATAATTCAAGTTAGACTGTTTGCATGGTTTTCCATTTAACTGTGCATACCTCTGCTCTAATGGCAGTAAGGGAAGTGGTGGTTGTCCAACTTGTCCCTCCTGCAGCTTTTATGCACCTCATATTCTTGAAGTCTTTCAGAAGCTTTTTGTAACATCTTCAGGATTTCTTACTACAACACAACAAAAGATATGTGTGAGGACATATTATTTATTGGTTAAACATCTACTGTGCATAATGTTCCTAATCTATAGCATGTATTTCATCTCCAGTCCTGCAGTATCCCCAGCAGTACATATCAGTTGTGTAGCCCAGGAAAAATACAACTTACTCAACTATTAAATGGCTTAATTAGTTGTTCACAAGAATCAACTGTTCTATAATGGTAAGGTCAACAAAATATTCCAAGTCTGAATCTTTCTCTGTATTCAAACAGAAATGGTGTGTGCGTTTGTAAAATACAAATTACCTTCAGGTTAATTGCCTTGAATGGGTATTTAGAGGAATCTTTCACATATCCAAGTATTGGATATGTGAAACAGCATTTAATAATATATTTTTGTTGTGTGTGTTTGGCCAGAACTTTTATTCACGAGTGTTCTAGTCACTAGCTAGCATCTGAGCAACCTTCAGTAGCATGCTTGCTAGAGTGCTTGCTTGCGCGCTTTTATTTGTAGCATTTTGACAGAGTAAAAATTGGAATGCTCGGTTTAACATGAATTGGTTGTTTTACCAACAATGTGGGTTTATAATTGCGGTACAATAAATTCGCTACCTACCTTTGCAAAGGAACAATGCCATCAGACGTACCATATACAAATATGTAGTCCTTCTTTTTCTGTTCCGTCTCACAACCAACATTAGAGTTGCATACCGCCTATTGTATGCGTTGGGCACAACGTTTTTATAGAAATAACATACATCCTAATTTTAAACAATGTTTGTTAATAAAAAATATATAAATATTATTATTATAATAACAGGTGATTAAGTTAGGATTTAGGGCATTTCTATAAAAAAATCAGGGACATCGTGCTACACACATACAGTAGGTGGCGGTATGCATCTCTAACGTTGTTTGTGGACTGCACTGTGGACTGCAGGCCTGACGGCGTTCTTCATTTGCAACGGTTACTAGCCAACACCTTTTGAACCGTAATTATGAACCCAAATTGTACTTAAAGCAAGCAATTTATGTTAAACTGAGCTTTCCAATTTTTACTTGGTCAAAATGTAACAAGTCAAAGTGCGCTAGCAAGCACGCTACTGAAGCTTGCAAGGACGCTAGTTAGTGACTAGGGCTGTCCAAATGTTGCAAAAACAATATTCCAACATTAGTCCATGAAAATGTTTTTCAAAACCATGTTTCCAAAAGGCTTTGCAAGTTTGGGTTGTGATATCTTTGTTTAGTATATTTCATAAGGTGTTCACATGCAATTTTATTAAATAGTTTGCTTGTTCGCCCAACATTTAATCCAAAAGAAAATGAGTGAATAAAAGTTCTGGCCAAACACACTCACCAAAAATATAATATCAGATATTGTAGGGAAAGATTCCTCTAAATATGCATTCAAGGCAATTAACGTGAAGCTGATTTGTATTTTACAAAGGCACACACCATTTCTGTTTGAATACTGATTAAGATTCAGACTTGGAATATTTTTGTTGACTTTACCATTAAAGAACAATTGATTCTTGTGAACTGCTAACTAAGCCATTTAATAGTTGAGTAAGTTGTATTTTTCCTGGGCTACACAACTGATATGTATTACCAGGGATACTGCAGGAATGGAGATGAAATACATGCTATAGATTAGGTACATTATGCACAGTAGATGTTTAACCAATAAATAATATGTCATCATGCATATCTTTTGTTGTGTTGTAGTAAGAAATCCTAAGGATGTATTACACAGTTACAAGAAATTTCTGAAAGACTTCAAGAAAACTAGGAGCATAAATAAATGCTGCAGGAGGGACAAGGTGGACAAAACCACCATTGCCCTTACTGCCATTAAAGCAGAGGTATGTACCGTTACAGTGGATATAAAAAGTCTACACACCCCTGTTAAAATGCCAGGTTTTTGTGATGTAAAAGAATGAGACAAAGATAAATCATGTCAAAACTTTTTCCACTCTTAATGTGACCTATAATGTGAACAATTCAATTGAAAAACAAACTGAAATATTCGAGGGGGAAAAATGAAAAATAAAAACCTTACAATAACCTGGTTGCAAAAGTGTGCACACGCTCTTATAACTGGGGATGTGGCTGTGTTCAGAATTAACCAATCACATTCAAACTCATGTTAAATAGAAGTCATTACACACCTGCCATCATGTGTGATTAATCACAAATAAAGTTCAGCTGTTCTAGTAGGATTTTCCTGACATTTGCTTAGTTGCATCTCAGAGCAAAAGCCATGGTCCGCAGAGAGCTTCCAAAGCATCAGAGGGATCTCGTTGTTGAAAGATATCAGTCAGGAGAAGGATACAAAAGAATTTCCAAAGCATTAGATATACCATGGAACACAGTGAAGACAGTCATCATCAAGTGGAGAAAATATGGCACAACAGAGACATTACCAAGGACTGGACGTCCCTCCAAAATTGATGAAAAGACGAGAAGAAAACTGGTCAGGGAGGCTTCCAAGAGGCCTACAGCAACATTAAAGGAACTGCAGGAATTTCTGGCAAGTACTGGCTGTGTGCTACATGTGACAACAATTCCCGTATTCTTCATATGAATGGGCTATAGGGTAGGGTGGCAAGACGGAAGCCTTTTCTTACAAAGAAAAACATCCAAGCCCGGCTGAAGTTTGCAAAAACAAACATCAAGCACGTGGGAAAATGTGTTATGGTCTGATGAAACCAAGGTTGAAACCAACTTTTTGGCCATAATTCCAAAAGGTATGTTTGGTGAAAAAACAACACTGCACAGCACTGCAACACCATACCCACAATGAAGCATGGTGGTGGCAGCATCATGCTTCGGGGCTGTTTTTCTTCAGCTGGAACCGGGGCCTTAGTCAGGGTGGAGGGAATTATGAACAGTTCCAAATACCAGGCAATTTTGGCACAAAACCTTCAGGCGTCCGTTAGAAAGCTGAAGATGAAGTTCACCTTTCAGCACGACAACGACCCAAAGAACATATCCAAATCCACAAAAGCATGGCTTCACCGGAAGAAGATTAACGTTTTGGAATGGCCCAGCCAGAGCCCAGACCTGAATCCAATTGAACATCTGTGGGGTGATCTGAAGAGGGCTGTGCACAGGAGATGTCCTCGCAATCTGACAGATTTGGAGCGCTTTTGCAAAGAAGAGTGGGCAAATATTGCCACGTCAAGATGTGCCATGCTAATAGACTCCTACCCATTTTTTATTTTTCCCCCTCAAAGATTTCAGTTTGTTTTTCAATTGAATTGTTCACGTTTTAGGTCACATTAAAGGTGGAGTAAGTTCTGACATGATTTATCTTTGTTTCATTCTTTTACATCACAAGAACCTGGCATTTTAACAGGGGTGTGTAGACGTTTTATATCCACTGTAAGTGGGAACCCATGCAAACAATCTAATTTTGAATTTCTTTATTTGTTTTTATCTCCCCAATTTTGCAATTATTATTCAATGTTTAATTCATTATTAATGTATGCTGCCTTCAGTCACTTAATACTAATAACAATGTTATTACTGCAGATTTTTACACTACAAAAATATAACACATTATTTTTCTTCTGGGTTATAACAAAATTTTCAGGACAAGGAAAGTACTAAGCTTATCTGTAAGACATGGGATATTAGCAGACTTTTCTGTTATGTATTCAACAAAGAGTTTTTGAAAACATTGTTTGTACACACTGGTGTCATCATGATGGGATGTGTAAAATATGATTTCACTAAAAATTGAGGAAACAATGGTAAATTATAAAACATGTAATGCTCACAGTTCTTTTTGTTACTGAACATGTAATGTCAGTGACAAGTCCAGTAATTGTGTACTAAACAACGCTTTTTACTGAAATTCTCTATACAGGGTGAGATCACTTCCAAGGGGGAAGACTTTGGGACTCCCACTCTACCAAGCTGGATAGAGGCTGTGTGGTTGCGCAGAATTGCAAATACCGTAAATGGACAGCACACCGGACCTGCAAAACAGACACTGCTTCAAATTACAGCCCTCTTTCCTTGTCACTACACTGTAACTCTGTGGGAACAGACACTGCTTCAAATTATAGCCCTCTTTCCTTGAAACTAAACTGTAACTACATGGGAACAGACACCTTTTCAAATTACAGCCTCTTTCCTCGTAACTACAGTGTATTTACGTGGGAACAGACAACGCTTCAAATAACAGCCCTCTTTCCTAGTACTTACACTGTAAGTGTTGTTGGTACCGTATAAGAACTAGTTTAAGATGATGGACTTACTAGGAACTTACATGGTAATTAAGGGTAAAGTACACAAGTTATGGGAAAGAATATGCTACAACACGATGATGGCATGAAGGTATGTAATGGAGTATTAACTGAAAGCAAATGATAATTTACCACATATTTATTTTCTTTTTATCAGATGTTATTACGAAATAGACTAGTTTTAATGTGTATTTCCACCTCAAGCTAATGAATCTTATTTGTAACTACATTTGGAAACAACACAACATTTTAGGAGATTTGCATACTGAGCCAGGCACCTTTGGATATCCACATTTAAAGTATGCCTTCTAAATGTTAAAGTTTAATTGTCCTCAACAACAGTAAAATCTGACAAACTTGTATTTGTTAAGTCTATCAGTTTCATTCGTCAGCTTCTTGCTTTCAACACCACGAAATAATAGCATACATTGGAGCGCTTTCGATCCGGCATATTGGAGAAATGAACGTTCATGTGGGCGCCTATTTTCGGGGAGAAGCAGTGGGGACTGTAGGACACCCAACAGATAAGTGCTTTCTGTGGCTTGATTCCTAACACACATCTATAATCAATTCATACATTTGTGATTGATGTCAACGCGGCTTTTGGTTTGGCAAGAAAAAATTGCCCAAAGTGTGTGTTGGCATGGTGAAAAGTTGTGCAAAGCAGAGAAATGTGCATCATCTTTCTTTTCTCTTAAATCCTTAATTCCGCGAGCGAACTTGCAATAAAATAATTAGTAAAGTCACATTTAAATGGTAAATTCATAAGCACGAATAAGAATGACAATTATATACTTACCAAATTGCATTTTTACCACGTCTGTTTACTAAGTTGTTTTGAAGTAGTATGGTTCTTCGTTCATATAAGTACACGTAACACCTACATTGTTCCTACATAACTACCCATTCTTACCACGTACTTACATTCTTGTTACTATGTAGTTACGTGGGAACTACCCTGTAAGAAACGGGCTGTAATTTTAAGGGTTTCCGCTAAATTTAGTCCTCCTGCTATGCAATTTGCCCCTTCTGGGAACTCTTGGATACCCAGGGCTAGATATTCTGCCTTTTTTGCCTGGGATCTTACTGTAATTCAGTTGTATTTCTGTCCCTGCACATTGTTGATATGGGCTCCCACTAAGTTTGCTGCTAGGTCTATTCTTCCCCCTTTGGATTTTGAGTGGTGGAAGTGTTGAGGTGCAGCGTAAGTGCGTTTACGTGTGGTGACTTATGGTTTCTTTGATCGTTCAGTTCGGCTGTCAGAGTCAGTTTTCCAGGCCCACCCTTGGTGGATTCAAGACTCCACAGAAATCCCACCAGTAGGCTGACCAGGATTGCAGATATCATAACGAGGCAGCAGAGGAGGAGGTCACCTGACTTTCCTGCTCTCATGTTTATCTGCCGGCTTTGTCCTTCTTTGAGCCCAGGCTGGACTCTTGATGAATGTCCTCCTGTGCTGGAGGATCGTGGTCTGTTCGGCAGTGGCTGGCGTGGACCCAGTTATCTTTCCCCGAGAATCGCAGTGCTGTGTGAGTTGTCAGGAGTACCTGGTGTGGGCCGATCCATCGTGGATCCTTCCATTTTCTCCTGTAGATCTTGAAGTAGACCCAGTTGCCAGGCTGGTATATGTGGCACGGTTGCGTCAGGGAAGGCGGTCCTTGTGCCTCCTTGACCTATGAATGCATACGCTCGATTTTAGTTAGCTCTGTGGTATAATCTAGAAGTGAGTCAGTAATGATTTGCAAGTCAATGTTTGGAGGAGGCTCCAAAGGAGTCCTCATTGGTCTGCCAGTTATTATCTCGTGTGGAGTAAAACCAGCCCTCTGACTAGGAGAGGAGCGCAGTGCAATTAGTGCCAGAGGTAAACATTCCACCCCGTTCATCCCTGTATGTGCACAGCATTTAGACAGTTTGTTTTTCAGGGATTGGTTCGTTCTCTCGACTATCCCTGCACTTTGTGGATGCCATGGACATGAGTACTTTTGCTGAGTGCCTAGTGTGTGGCACAGTTCTTTAGTCAGTTCATTTTTTAAATGTGTCCCTTGGTCAGATGAGAGAATTTCTAGTACCCAAAACCTTGGTACAACCTCCCTCATTAACATTTCACAACAGTCTTTGCATCATTGTTTCATGTAGGAAAAGCTTCTGCCCAACTTGAAAACTTGCCGGCTGTCACCCAGGTTTGTTTCTCAGCCTCCAGGTTACACTGGTAAGCATTGTAACCTGGACACTGATTTTAACATGTTTAGTAGCAGAACGAGTCACAGCAGCGATTAAAGGCATTTGTGCAGCCTCCTTCGCCGCTTTGTCTGCCATCCAGTTACCTACAGACACCCTGTCGTTACCACGTGTGTGTGCGGGGCATTTGATTATGGCAAGCTGGGAGGGCCGCATAATAGCATGTAACAAATCGCTGACCTGTATGCAGTTATTGATATGTGCACCAGTGGAAGTTAAAAACCCTCGGTGCATCCAGAAGATGCCGAAGTCACTGGCCACACCGGTGGGGTACCTGGAATCACTATAGACGTTCACTGATTCCTGGGAAGCAAGAACTCATGCTCTAGTTAGTGCAACAAGTACAGCTTTCTAAGCAGAGAAATCGACAGGCAATCTACCTTGTTCAATCGAAATGACAGTATACCCTGACTCTAGTCCAGAGCCGTCAGCCGTTCTTGTGGACAAGCCATCCACGAAGAACTCTAGCTCAGCATCTGGAATAGGAGTGTCCTTTAGGTCAGACCTGGGTTTGGTTTCTCTTGCGACGTAGTCGAGGCAAGAGTGATGTTCTTGTCCATCTTCATCAGTGGCCATACAGGCAGCTGGGTTGACCGTGCTGCAGCGTTTGATAGTGAAGTTTGGAGCTGTTAAGAGAATCTCCAATCCAGACAGTCTTTGTGCTGTCATGTGCTAGGTTCTTGGTTCGAGTAAGGCTGCAACATTGTGGGTAACGTACAGGGTGATTTGACCCTCCTGGGTTAGTCCTGCTGAAGTATTCAGTGTGAACGCTGCTGCAGCATGGCCCTGATCACAACTGGGCATTCCTCTTTCCACAGGATCGAGCCTGTGGCTGTACCAGGACGGTTGGCTCCATTGTGTTTCTGGATCAACACTGTGTTTGCAAACCCCTTCTCTTCTGCTGCATAGAGATCGAAGGGTTTGGTGTAGTCGGGCAGACCCAGAGCTGGAGCCTGCTGTAGAGCCAGTTTCAGTTCAGTGAAGGCGCTCAGAGCGCGTCTTGCCAGATGAGGCGTTTGCTTGTATCGACTTCCAGATCTCGTAGTGTGTGAGACAGCTTGGCGTACTCCGGGATCCGCATCCTAGAGTACCCCATCATGCCCAGGAACGTTGCCAGCTCTTTCTGTGTTCTTGGCGGTGGGCAGGCAGATATGGCAGATATACGGTTTTTAGAGAGATGTTTTTCACCTCCTCCTAACACATAACCCAGATACATTGCCCGCTGGCGAACCAACTGTGCCGTCGTCCTTGAGACCTTGCAGAAGGGTAATGATATCTTGGATACAGGCTTCTTCAGAAGGTGAGGCAAGTAGAAGGTCATCAACGTACTGTACCAGGGTGCTTCCTCCTTTCAAATAGACATCAGCCAGGTCTGCAGCCAGAACCCGGTTGAAAATGGAAGGAGACTCACAGTAGCCTTTCGGCAGTCTGGTGTAGGTGTACTGCTGGCCACAATAGGTAAAGGCAAAGTATGTCTGGGAATCTGGGTGCAGAGGAATAGAGGAGAATGCTGATCACAGGTCAGTGACAGTGTCCCACTTGGTGTCTGTTGGAATGGAAGACAGAATGGTGGCAGGGTTAGGTACAACTGGAAACTATACTGTGTAGATATCTGGTGTTTCTCATAAACTGCAGGATCAACAGTGTTAACAACACATAGTTTCCCATTGTGTGTTGGGCATTGGTAACCACGTTGTCAAATTGGCAACTGTCAGCATTTTTCCCACATCAGCTGCTTTGTAGGCCCCTTTACTGACGGCCAAGCTAATGTGTAGGTGTCGTAGTGGATCAGTCGAATACCTTTCTTGTTGCTTAGGGTTGAGAGAGACCGTGGCTCCAATACCTTGTTTTCCGATGTGCAAGTGGGATGCGCTGACGCTCGAGCTTCTTCCTAACCAGCCCTCTGCTGTTTCTGCGTACTGGTTCTGTAAAGATTCTTGGTCGTGCATGAGGGTCATGTGTAAACTCTTTAGATTAAAGTGGAATTGTGAGGACATACCTTTCAGCAGTGGTCGCCCCACCAGTGATTCCATGGTCTGTCGTAGTGCACTGCGGTCTGTGAGTTGTAGCCAGTAGACTGTCGGAGACAGACCCCTGGAAATGAACAGATTAAACCAGTTGGAGAGCAATGGATTGTTGCATTTAATTTGCATAAGAGATCCCTACCCATCAAATTGACTGGTATATTTGGTCAATATAGGAATTCTTACTCAATGGATTGGCCTGCCAATTTAACATTCAAAGGTTTTGTGACCCTGTTAATATGGCAGGCCCACTGAAACCTTTTGTTGCTTATGTTTTGGATGATAAAGGGAATTTTGGTGTTTCCCAGCCAACACAAGAAGAAGTGGCTCCTGTGTCGATCAGGAATGTTAATGGTTTTTCGTCTACACTTAGCTCTATTCTGGGTTCTTGGTTGGGCTGTCTGGTGGTGACAGAGGCAGGGTTTGTTAGAGTCTTAGGTTTGTTAGAGTCTGGAATGTTTTCTAACAGCTCTCTTGGACACCGTCATTGTGGGGTGGGGTAATAGTTCCATTCTTCGGATTCTGACACAAACTGACCCTGTATTGGAGGTGCGCCTCCACCTGTGTATTGTGTAAGGGCAGTTGACTGACCTTCAGGACGATCTCTGACCCAATGGCCAGTCTTTTCACATTGGTGGCACGGTCGGTTTGGGCCTGGGCCTGTTGGATACATAGTGTAGGACTCCCTCTTCCCCTGTTGACCCTTACTGTATTGATGGCTGGTGGTTACCTTACCATTGGCTGAGGATCCTGGCTTGGTTGCCAGTATCGTTGCTGGGGAGGTGGCTGTTGAAATGACTGTTGAGGTGGGTTGGTGTGTTCGAGCTCGGCATCAATGGTTTTTTGTTTAGTCTTAATTTGGGATGCCATTAATGTCATTTCAGTTCTTTCTTTTCTTTCCTTTCTTCTATGTTTTTCTTGCTAATAAGGTTCATAGCATGTCAGATGTGTAATGAAAGTTCGTCAGCTGTTTTTGCTTCGTAATCGACGCAACAGTTGTTCTGATTGCGTCTGATAGACCGGCCAGTACCGTTTGTCCAAAAATTACCTCATGTGCTTGGTTAATGGGGGCTAGTCCTGTCACGGATTTCCAAGCTTTTCTTTTTCTGGCCAGGTAGTCAACCAGGGGTTCATCGGGGTTCATAACACAACTTGGTAGTTTTTCCATACTGTATTTCTGAGGGAAGAGTTCTCTCAGAGTTTTGCGTAAGGTATTCATCTGGTCTGGGGCTTTGTCTGCATTTGCACATATGGCTTCCAAACCACTGTTTGTAGCCACCCTTTCCCAGTCAGCCCCTAGTAGTGATCTGGCTAGGGGGACAACATCTTCTGAGCTCAGAGCCATACCATCAATTTTTTCATTCACTTTTATCCATAACTCAACATCCTCATAGACAGAGGGAATATTGGCTGGTATGGCTTTTAGATCTTTCAGACCCCATGGTTGATGGATGGCTGTTGGTCTTCCTGTTGCTGATAGGAACGCCACTAGAGGTGCAAGGAATTGTTCTTCACCTGATTCTTTTAGGTCCTCAAACTCAGCGTGTTGTGAAACCATATTGGATATCTCCAATTTTCATGTGCGCGCACCAAGGTTTGTGCTTGCAGATTGAGGTAAACGCTATGGATTGGGGTTGTAACCTTTGGTTGCCCGCTCACTCACCTGTGTGCCAACTGACCGGGGTGCTGGTATCGGAAAACTGGTATCAGGGCTTGAGGCGAGCCCTAGTCCGGCGGCTGATGTACTTTGTAATATCTCATGACATAGTTTTCTGATTTGGCCATGTGTTTATTTCGGGGTTGGGTGTATGGGATCCGTGGCCTCCTTGTGGCTGGTGGCTGCATCTGCGGCTATAGGTGTCGATAAGCTGGTATATGCTGGGGAAGGCAGGAAGTTAGGAGCGGAAGGCGTAGTGCTCAAAGCTGGTTGGCCAAGGGAGGCAGGGGTTTGGTCATTGACTGGCATCCTCAAGGCTAGTGATGCACAGGCTAGTTCATCTTCGGGGGATAACATGGCTTCTTCTTGTGCCCTTCTTGTGCCCTCTTAGCTTCTTCTCTCCATGTTGCTATAGGTAGCCACATTTTTTTAGTCTTTATTTTATTGAATAGACCTGGTTCATGGCACTTGTGGGATATGGTTCCGTGGACCTCAGCCAATATTGTAGGATCAAAGGTGCCTTGTGGTGGGAAAGGGTTAACGCTGTATATTGTCATTTCACACCATTCTGCAATGTATGCAACTGCGTCCTTACCATGGTGTTTCAGCATGTACTGTATTCAGCAGGGGTCTCTGCTTTCGTCGTCAGGGTTTTAACTTTGTCGTCGTCAGGGTTTTAACTTTTTTATTTTGGCTTTCCATTTTTGCGATGCTTCTTGTCTTGCAAAATTCATACGTCAGTGTTTTTAGAAATCTCAGAGATTTTTTTTTTTTTAAAGATAACATGAATAATATATATATATATTAGCGTTGAATAAATTGTGAATGTGTTATCAGTAAAACCCTGTCCATCGGCCCTGTCCATCGTCCCTTTGATGCGGTGAAGTTGTCCTGTCCCCTTAGCAGAAATGTTTCCACCTCCATGTTTGACGGTGGGGATGGTGTTCTTGGGGTCATAGGCAGCATTCCTCCTCCTCCAAACACAGCGAGTTGAGTTGATGCCAACAGATTTTAATTGACCAATTTCTCCTAATTTGGGATCAGCCTTGGCTTGGCACATAGGGATTCGTCAGTCACCGCTACAGCAACCCACAAAGGGGAGTAATGCGCCCCCGAAGTCCTACACCCTTGACTAACAATGAGTGTTTCTCTGGTGTATCGGGTGTCGCACACCTGTCTGAACCAGTCGGGTTCCCTCATGTATAGGCTCTTGGGAATCTAATTAGAATTTCTCTCACGTTAGGAACGTGGGATATTGAGAACCTCGAATTGGCTATACTACTGGCATACAGTGAGGGAAAAAATTATTTGATCCCCTGCTGATTTTGTACGTTTGCCCACTGACAAAGAAATGATCTGTCTATAATTTTAATGGTAGGTTTATTTGAACAGTGAGAGACAGAATAACAACAAAAAAAATCCAGAAAAACGCATGTCAAAAATGTTATAAATTGATTTGCATTGTAATGAGTGAAATAAGTATTCGACCCCTCTGCAAAACATGACCTAGTACTTGGTGGCAAAACCCTTGTTGGCAATCACAGAGGTCAGACGTTTCTTGTAGTTGGCCACCAGGTTTGCACACATCTCAGGAGGGATTTTGTCCCACTCCTCTTTGCAGATCTTCTCCAAGTCATTAAGGTTTTGAGGCTGACGTTTGGCAACTCGAACCTTCAGCTCCCTCCACAGATGTTCTATGAGATTAGGCCACTCCAGGACCTTAATATGCCTCTTCTTGAGCCACTCCTTTGTTGCTTTGGCCATGTGTTTTGGGTCACTGTCATGCTGGAATACCCATCCACGACCCATTTTCAATGCCCTGGCTGAGGGAAGGAGGTTCTCACCCAAGATTTGACGGTACATGGCCCTGTCCATCGTCCCTTTGATGCGGTGAAGTTGTCCGGTCCCCTTAGCAGAAAAACACCCCCAAAGCATAATGTTTCCACCTCCATGTTTGACGGTGGGGATGGTGTTCTTGGGGTCATAGGCAGCATTCCTCCTCCTCCTCCAAACACGGCGAGTTGAGTTGATGCCAAAGAGCTTGATTTTGGTCTCATCTGACCACAACACTTTCACCCAGTTCCCCTCTGAATCATTCTGATGTTCATTGGCAAACTTCACACGGGCCTGTACATGTGCTTTCTTGAGCAGGGGGACCTTGCGGGCGCTGCAGGATTTCAGTCCTTCACGGCATAGTGTGTTACCAATTTGTTTTCTTGGTGACTATGGTCCCAGCTGCCTTGAGATCACTGACAAGATCCTCCCGTGTAGTTCTGGGCTGATTCCTCACCGTTCTCATGATCATTGCAACTCCACGAGGTGAGATCTTGCATGGAGCCCCAGACCAAGGGAGATTGACAGTTATTTTGTGTTTCTTCCATTTGCGAATAATCACACCAACTGTTGTCACCTTCTCACCAAGCTGCTTGGCGATTTTCTTGTAGCCCATTCCAGCCTTGTATAGGTCTACAATCTTGTCCCTGACATCCTTGGACAGCTCTTTGGTCTTGGCCATGGTGGAGAATTTGGAATCTGATTGATTGATTGCTTCAGTGGACAGGTGTCTTTTATATAGGTAACAAACTGAGATTAAGAGAACTCCCTTTAAGAGTGTGCTCCTAATCTCAGCTCGTTACCTGTATAAAAGACACCTGGGAGCCAGAAATCTTTCTGATTGGGAGGGGTACAAATACTTATTTCACTCATTAAAATGCAAATAAATTTATAACATTTTTGACATTGTTCACTGTTCAAATAAACCTACCATTAAAATTATAGACTGATCATTTCAGATCACTTTGTCAGTCGGCAAACGTACAAAATCAGCAGGGGATCAAATAATTTTTCCCTCACTGTATATTATTATCTCTCTTTTAATATCTCTGTTAATGATCACTTTTTCTTAGTTTCAATCTCATCTTTCTACTTTTAACTTCTTATCGAAGGGTTTTCTAAATTTTATATAAATGCAACATTATAACAAGACAAGACAACAATAAAACATGTAACATCCATAAGTAACTGTTTTTTTGCATACATAAATTGGACTTTGTCACTTCCCGCTCCGGTGCCAACAATTCAACTCTCAAAACAGACTGATATGAACTATTGCGAAATTTCAAAACGTTTCGCTTACCTCTATGATGCGTGCAGTTCAGTCAGCCGGAGAGAGCTGAAAAAGCAAACACCATTGTCGTGAAGATATTGAAATCCCATCTGGGGTGCCAAATTGTGGAAGATGGAAAATGTTCGCCATTTATTCTGAAAAGAGACTCAACATTAGTTCGTATAACAGTTGATTATTTCAGTTTAATTACGTGGATCCACGGGAACAATCATTTTTTTCAAAACAGTATAAGTACAGAGACCAACAGAGTAGTATCATAACAATTGTTCTGATCATACATTATTGCTTTCATCTCTTTATACCCCTTCTTGTCAGCCCCCCAAAATATTATCTCTTACAATATAAGATATATACAAAAACATCATACTAATAGGAAAACAAGATCGAACCATACACTTTCATGCCAACCATAGTTCTAGGTCAGAGTTAACAGACCTCCTGATCTGAGCTACCCCTAGTCTCTGTCCTGTAAAATGGGAGACACAGAAGAGACTCAGGCAACTTCACCTTGGAGCCATTTGTAGCAGGGACATAGATAAGATAGGTTTGATGCCTGGTGCCTTCGGTTGTGGCCATAATCACTCTTAAGAACAGGGCATGCTGACCTAGGTCTTCTATCCATGGCAACCATGAACAGTCTAAAGCAAATTCAGGCCTAGTCTAAAACAGTCCATTCATTACACTTGATTTGCCGAATAATCTATAAATAAGGATATGGTAATAAATTCATTTTCCACATTGGACATCCTGACTGCTAGCAGCAATGGGTATTTTTAAATAGCAAAAAATATTTCACTAGTGAGAGCATTTAGTAAGATGCTTCCTGTGCCTCCTTGGCCCCCTGAAACGCTGCTCGCAGCTTTAATTATTAATTGTTTCACTTGTAAATTTTTTTGCACTCTTCTATTTGCTAACTGCATTTCGTTATACTGTACTTGTACTTGTTCAATGGCAAAGTTGAATCTAATCTATTGAATAGCAATGAAATGGCAATGATGTCAATGGATGAATGGGCGATAATTCCGGGGTGATGTGATGAGGAACAGGTGTGCGTAATAGTCTGGAGTCCACGGTGTTTCGTGAATGCGGTGCTAGCAGCCGGAAGAATGGACGGTGTTGGCTAATAGGCCGGCGACAGGGAGCAATGTAATTGAGCTTCCTCGGAGGGAGGCATGATCATGGAAGGCACCGTGACAGTGTAGACTACTGCAAATCATCCTTTGATCATCCATTTACTCTGCTAATTGAATTTACAAATAAAATTTATTGAATAATACACTGCAATGTTTTTACTTAAAGTGAGGCTACATATCCTTGGATCTATCAATTTGATTTCTATGAATAGGCTGTAGCCTATGTTTTTCATTCTTTGAAATTTAGGCCTGTGTACGACCTGTGTATCCGATGATCATCGCAAACTGGTCGATAATGTTTGTTAGTTTACCTGGTACACCATCAAAATGAGATCAAAATGAAAACTAAATTCTAATGGATTTATCTTTGAATAATTAAAGTGTTGTGTAAATTTCATTTTGTGTTCTGAGAAATAATCATTCTTCGTATTTTCTTCGTTTTTTTTTTTGTATGATAAAGCCTTCAATACAAACACATTCTTGTATTTATCAAATTCATTGACCATTTAAAACAAACAAATTCTGTAATTCATTACTTTTTAGACTATTCTTTATAGTTTCATGACGACCCAATAGATGAACTGATGCTCTGGCTGGATGATGATGCTGCGGAGGAGAATGTGTATGCTAATAGGGGCGATTCGTATGTTAATGACGGGAAATCGCGTTCAGCACTGGGGGTCTGAACGGCCTGGCGGTTCTAGTGTTAGGGATTATGCAAATTTTGTCTATGCAGAAAGAGTCAAAAAATGGTTGCGCAACAAAAGACCAATATTGAACCGTAAATTCTTTCACAGTTTTCTTTCATTCTTTATTCTCCCAGTGGCTAATTACAGTATATTTAGGCAAAGAATATGTACCACACTGTAGTGGTTAACAACACTTTGAATGAACATTTACACTATTAAATACTTAAACATCTCACTGGGTGAGAAAATGGATGTGTGGCATGAGAGCATGTGAAAAGTTTCAATTCTGTGAGTCTTGCGGTCAATGCGTGAGTGTTGGCATCTCTGATCATCACATTGTAAATTAATGCTCAAACTTACCAAAAAAACACAAGTCAATAAACATGGAAATTTTAAAATATGTGAACTATCCCTATGAAAACATTCCTATGACGTTAAACGGAGTAAAGGAAAACAACATTTTCCCATCAGAAACATTCTAAGACCAGTATTACCTGCTAGGCTAGCGAGTGTTGTCATTGCTATTAAGCACATGGTTATAAGCATAAAGGTTTGAGCTGCTCTACCGTTAACTCTAAATGAGAGGAACTCAATCCAATGCTTTGCAGAGAAATAACATTTTAGTCACTCAGTATTATACATTTCAACATTTCAACTAGTGGCCAGTGATATACACAACAAATTCTCCCTCTTCCAAGGCAATTGAAAAACGTTATTTATAGCGCATTTTCATACACAGTGGCAATCCAATGTGCTTTAGAACTTTAAATTTACAGCAGAAGACTGCGCCCTCTGCTGCCTCTCCTCCCCCTGCAGCGGGCAGGCTCCGGTGGTCGACGTCACAGGCCTTCTGACACCACCGCCCATCTCATCTATTCATCTCACCTGTTGACTTGTTTAGCGCACCTGGTCCTCATTCACAATCATTCCCCCCAGTATATATGTTCCCTCTGCTCCCCTGGTCTTTGTGTGTTATTGTCTCACCATTGTGAGCATTGTTTGCGCTACGCCGTCATTAAAGACGTTAAACGACATGACTCCACGTTTCCTGCTCCTTATTTCTTCGAAGCCTGACAACAATTCAAGAATAACGTATCAATGTAAAATTGCATAGAGTTTGGGGATCTCATCATATACGGTAGAAAATATCATTAAAAGATTCAGAGAATCTGGAGTAATCTCTTTATGCAAGGGACATGGGTGAAAACCAATATTGGATGGCCGTGATCTTCGGGCCCTCAGACGGCAATGCATTAAAAACAGACACAATTCTGTAGTGGACATCACTGCATGGGCTCAGGAACACTTCCGAAAACCGTTGTCTGTCAACACAGTACGTCGCAGCATCCACAAATGTAAGTTAAAACTCTACCATGCAAAGAAGAAACCATACATAAACAACATCCAGAAACACCAGCGCCTTCTCTGGGCCCAAGCTCATTTTAGATGGACTGAGGCAGTGGAAAAGTGGAAAACTGTCCTGTGGTCTGATGAATCAAAATTTGAGATAACAATTCTCAATTTCAACATTTGATATGTTGTCTTTGTACTATTTTCAATTGAATATAGGGATACATTATTTGCAAATCATTGCATCCTGTTTTTGTAAGCATTTTACGCAGTGACCCAAATTTTTGGGAAACAGGATTGTACATTAATAGACTATTTGTAAGAAAAGACAATTGATTTATAAGAACAATGAATAAATATATAGTGGTGCAGTTAAAAACTTGATTTAAAATAAGCTTAAAAGTGTTTAAATGACTTAAACAACTTAACTTAAAGCATCCATAAACAGTGATGGTTTGAGTTATGATTCCAAAGTTTTTAAAATAGACAGGGTGTCTGGTCCACAGATGCACAGCATGGGTTGCTTCACTCAGTTTAGCGCTGGCACTCACCAAGTTTAGCCATACGCAGCATTGCTTTGTATTCAAATCTATGGCTGACATGTACCCAGTGTAATGACTTAGGAATCGAGGTGATGTGGTCTGACTTTTTGGTCCCTGTAAGAAATCTAGCATCTGCATTTTGAATAAGCTGAACTTTTCGATGGTCTTTTTGGGGAGCCTTGTCAAAAGGTCTTGCTGTAGTCAACCCTGCTAGAAATAAAAGCTTTTATGTGGCTATTTACAATGGATATAAAAAGTCTACACAGCCCTGTTAAAATGCCAGGTTCTTTTGATGTAAAAGAATGAGACAAAGATAAATCATGTCAGAACTTTTTCCACCTTTAATGTGACCTATAACGTGAACAATTCAATTGAAAAACAAACTGACATTTTGAGGGGGAAAAATAAAAAACTCACAATAAGCTAGTTGCATAAGTGTGCACACCCTTAAACTAATACTTTGTTGAAGCACCTTTTGATTTTACAGCACTCAGTCTTTTTGGGTAGGAGTCTCTTAGCATGGCACATCTTGACGTGGTAATATTTGCCCACTCTTCTCTGCAAAAGCGCTCCAAATATGTCAGATTGCAAGGACATCTCCTGTGCACAGCCCTCTTCAGATCACCCCACAGATGTTCAATTGGATTCAGGTCTGGGCTCTGGCTGAGCCATTCCAAAACGTTAATCTTTTTCTGGTGAAGCTATGTGTTTGTGGATTTGGATGTGTGCTTTGGGTCGTTGTTGTGCTGAAAGGCGAACTTCATCTTCAGCTTTCTAACGGATGCCTGAAGGTTTTGTGCCAAAATTGCCTGGTATTTGGAACGGTTCATAATTCCCTCCACCCTGACTAAGGCCCCGGTTCCAGCTGAAGAAAAACAGCCCTGAAACATGATGCTGCCACCATCATGCTTCACTGTGGGTATGGTGTTCTTTGGGTGATGAGCAGTGTTGTTTTTGTGCCAAACATACCTTTTGGAATTATGGCCAAAAAGTTCAACTTTGGTTTCATCCGACCATAACACATTTTCCCACGTGCTTTTGGGGGACTTGATGTTTGTTTTTGCAAACTTCAGCTGGGCTTGGATGTTTTTTTTTGTATGAAAAGGCTTCTGTCTTGCCACCCTACCCCATGGCCCATTCATATGATGAATACGGGAGATTGCTGTCACATGTAGCACACAGCCAGTACTTGCCAGAAATTCCTGCAGTTCCTTTAATGTTACTGTAGGCCTCTTGGAAGCCTCCCTGACCAGTTTTCTTGTCTTTTCACC